>JAHHZJ010003950.1:0-75772 GCA_021437245.1 Aegilops speltoides | reverse complement strand
TTTCCAAAACGCATCGGGATAAAAATTTTTCTCGGCTATCCTATTTCTAAGTGTTTCTAAGCGTGATGAGCGATCGCCGTTATAAAAGTTTTTTGACCCGTTTCAGATTTTTGGGTCGGCGGTCACAAAAAAAAAAAAATTTGGTCAAAAAATTATTGCCCATCCGCCGATTTGACACAGGAAGAGTTTTGAGACACTAGCCATTATAGTAGATTTTTCATAAAAAAAAAAAAAAAAAAAAGCGTAAAAAAAAAAAAAAACGGTAAAAAAAAAAAAAAAATTCAGAGTGTGCTTTTCCTTTGTTTACGTGCAGTAGTGCCGTGATTTTGTTAGTGTTCTAGGCTCAAGCGTCTCTAGCACGGTCTCAGCCTAGGACCAAAGCCGATCTCACAATCGTTGAGCGTTTATTCAACTTTGCATCTCTGATTTGATTATTCTTGACCCTTTTGCTACCATATTATAAGCCTTCCCAGCTCCACATACATCTACGTGATGTATGCTTGATTCTCCAATAATCGCTTATAGCCAAGCTTTGAGAGTTTTGACTACTGCGGTTGCCGATCACCTACCTTTGGGTAGGAACTGGTAAGAATTTGAGATTTGCTTCACGATTTGTGATGGCCCACCACACCACCACCACCACTTCCTAGTAGTCTGTGGGATCATTTTCTTGTGTGTTTCTATTGCTGCTAACCATGGCAGGACACAGGCCGATGAGACCGATTGGGAGAACCCGACAAACAAGCGGCTACATGATAAGTTTGACCAAATGATGATTGGACGGTGCAAGATGTGGTAAAATGATTTGACGAGGCCATGGAGAAGATAGATGGCATTGAGAAGGCGCTTGAAACAAAGCTGATAGCAAGTTTGATGAATTGCTCGCTGGCGTTTTCCACAACCACCGCCGGCTGCACCTATCGCACCTCCGCAATCGACAACAACTACGCCCCTTCCGAATCGGTATGGGCGGGCTCGGCAGTGTTCCTATTGAGCGAGGACAAAATTCGTGTGCAGCGCTCTTTGCATGTTGGTGCTTCTTTGGTTCCTGCTCTGCTGCTGCTTTGGTACCGGCGAGGATGATTATGTGGAAGATTACGAGGATGAGGTTGATCAACATCGAACTACGTGCAACCACTGACACCACAACCACCAGGTCGTCCACATGCAAATAATGGCAATGTTAGGCTCTCCTCAGTGCGAGATCATGACCATCTCCCTAAGCTGAAATTGAATATTCCACCATTTGAGGGTAGATATGTTCTGATATATATCTTACTTGGAGTTAGAAACCGAACAACGATTTACATGTTTACAATATCCCGAGGAGAGGCGTGTTCTGCCGCTGTTTGTGCTTTCACTAGCTTTGCATGTGTTTGGTGGTCCTAACATTGTAGATTATATCCTGTTCCAGCCTACTTGGGCTGCTTTTGAAAACTGCTATGCGTACTCGTTGGGTTCCACCATATTAGCAACGTGAATTACTTCAAAAATTGCAGCGCTTTAAGACAAGGAAAAAATTCTGTAGAAGAATATTATCGTGAATTGCAAACTGGCTTGATTAGATGTGGTATTGTTGAGGAGAATGAAGCTATGCTTGCACGCTTTTCCGGGTGGATTAAATAGAGAGATTCAGATTATTCTAGACTATAAGGATTATAATAATATCACTCGTTTATTCCATCTTGCTTGTAAAGCTGAGCGTGAAGTGCTTGAGATCGGCAGGGCATTGGCGGCGCACTAATTTTTTCGCGAATTAGACCTTCATCATGGACACCGTGCGCATCATCTACTTCCTTTGCACCATCACCTCCTTGGTGCCACCTCCAACCGTGATACAAGAAAGGTGAGCAACCACCACTATCCGCCAAGAGCACACCTGTTTGGGCCTCCTGATGAGCTCTTCTTCCCATGGCGTCAGCGGGGCACACAAGTGATATTATTTGTAAATAGTAAGTAAGAAGACATTTATGAGAGAATGCAAATCTCAGCGTGTGATGATTACTCACGAGGATGGTGGGTATGAGTCCGCTAGTGACTATGATGAGGAGACTTGGCCTCTTATTACACATGAGGAACACGGTGGAGATGATTACGATCATGAGACACAATACATAGCTGCTGAAGATCTTGATGAGGTATGAATGTTTAGTCGCTCAGCGTGTTTTGAGTGTGCACAGTTACACAAGCTGAGCAAAATCGAGAGGCATAATTTGTTCCATACAAAGGGAGTTGTGAAGGAGCGTTCTATTCAGCGTCATCATAGATGGAGGGAGCTGCAACAATTTGGCTAGCATGGAGATGGTGGAGAAGCTATCTCTCACCACAAGACCACATCCACATCCTTACTACATCCAATGGTTCAACAACAGCGGCAAGGTTAAGGTAACACGTCTTGCTTAGTGTGCATTTTAGTATCTCTACATATCTTGATTATGTTGATTGTGATGTGGTACCTATGCAAGCATGTTCCTTGTTACTTGGTAGACCATGGCAATTTGATAAAAATTTCTGTACACCATGGTAGAAACAATCGTTATACTCTTGTTCATAAGGATAAAAATATTACTTTGCTTCCTATGACTTTGAGGTCCATTTTGAAAGATGATATTAATAGAGCTAATAAAGCAAAGCAGGAGAAAAATAAGAGTGAAAATCAGATTGTGGCAAAAGAATTTGAGCAACACATGAAGCCTAATAATAAACCATCTCTCATATTTACGAAATTAAATTGAAAAGTGCATGTTTACTTGCCACCAAATCTGATATTGATGAGATAGATTTTAGCAAATCTATTTGCTATGCTTTTGTGTGCAAAGAGGCATTATTTTCATTCGAGGACGTGCCTTCCTCTTTGCCCCCTCGCCGTCACTAACATTTCGAGGTTAGTTGGACGCTCTTTCCACAAGGCGCAACAACGGGATTACCACCTATTAGAGGGATTGAGCATCAAGTTGACTTAATTCCCTAAGCATCATTACCCAACCGTGCACCATACCGTACCAATCCAGAGGAGACGAAGGAGATTATGCGTCAAAATGCGAGGGCTGCTCGACAAAGGTTATATCTGCTAATCCTTTAGTCCTTGTGTCTGTTCCTATTATTCTAGTGCGAAAAAGGATGGTGCGTCCGCGTATGTGTGTTGATTGTAGAGGCATCAATAATATTACTATTCGTTATCGTCACCCTATTCCTAGGCTAGATGATATGCTTGATGAATTGAGTGGCTCTACAATATTCTCCAAAGTTGATTTGCGTAGTGGATACCATCAAATTCAGATGAAATTGGGAGATGAATGGAAAACAGCATTTAAAACTAAGTTTGGATTATATGAGTGGTTAGTCATGCCTTTTGGGTTAACTAATGCACCTAGTACTTTCATGAGATTAATGAGCGAAGTTTTACGTGCTTTCATTGGACGATTTGTAGTAGTTTATTTTGATGATATCTTGATTTATAGCAAATCTTTGGAAGAACATTTGGAACATTTACGTGGTTGTTTTTTAATGCTCTACGTGATGCACGTTTGTTTGGTAACCTTGGGAAGTGCACCTTTTGCACCGACTTCGAGTATCTTTTCTTGGCTATGTTGTTACTCCACGAGGAATTGAAGTTGATAAAGCCAAGATTGAAGTTATTGAGAGTTGGCCGCAGCCCAAAGCGGTCACACAAGTGAGGAGTTTCTTGGCCTCACTGGTTTCTATAGGCGTTTTAGTGAGATTTCAGCACCATGCTGCACCTCTCAACGAGCTTACAAAGAAGGATGTGCCTTTTGTTTGGGGTACTGCGACAAGAAGAAGCCTTCACGGTATTGAAAGCTAAGTTGACACATGCTCCTTTACTCCAACTTCTCGATTTTAATAAGACTTTTGAGCTTGAATGTGATGCTAGTGGAATTGGATTAGGAGGTGTGTTATTACAAGATGGCAAACTCACAGCATACTTTTTTCGAAAAATTGAGTGGGCCTAGTCTGAATTATTCTACTTATGATAAAGAATTATATGCTCTTGTTAGGACTTTAGAAACATGGCAACATTATTTATGGCCCAAAGAATTTGTTATACATTCTCGATCATGAATCTTTGAAACATATTAAAAGTCAAGCTAAACTGAATCGTAGACATGCTAAATGGGTTGAATTCATTGAGACTTTCCCTTATGTCATTAAACACAAGAAGGGTAAAAGAAAATGTTATTCTTGATGCATTGTCTAAATCGCTATACTATGCTTTCACAACTTGACTTCAAAATATTTGGTTTGGAGACCATCAAAGATCAATATGTGCATGATGCTGATTTTAAAGATGTATTGCAGAATTGTAAAGAAAGGTAGAACATGGAACAAGTTCGTCATTCATGATGGATTTACATTTACGTTCTAACAAGCTATGCATTCCAATTTAGCTCCGTTAGTCTTTTGTTGTTGCAGAGGCGCATGGAGGAGGACTAATGGGACACTTTGGCGTGAAGAAGGCCTGAGGATATACTAGCTACACATTTCTTTTGGCCAAAGATGAGGCGGGATGTTGAGCGCTTTTGTTGCTTTCATTGCACTACATGTCAAAAAGCTAAGTCACGACTCAATCCTCATGGTTTATATATGCCTTTGCTTTGCACTCTATTGTTCCTTGGGAGGATATATTCATGGACTTTGTTTTAGGTTTACCTCGAACAAAGAAGGAGGGATAGCATATTTGTTGTCGTGGATAGATTCTCAAAATGGCACACTTTATACCATGTCATAAAAGCCATGATCTTGTTAATGTTGCTGATTTGTTCTTTCATGAAATTATTAAGCTTGCATGGTGTGCCAAATACTATTGTTTGGATCGTGATACTAAATTTCTTAGCCACTTTTGGAGATGTTTATGGGCTAAGTTGGGGACTAAACTACTTTTTAGTACTACTTGTCACCCCCAAGCTCGATGGATTAAAGCTGAGTAGTCAATAGAACATTGTCTACTATGCTTAGGGCTGTTTTGAAGAATAATAAGAAAATGTGGGAAGAATGCTTGCCTCATATTGAATTTGCTTATAATCGTTCATTGCATTCTACTACTAAGATGTGCCTTTTGAAATTGTGTATGGTTTCCTACCAGGTGCACCTATTGATTTATCGCTTCTTCCATCTTCTGGAGAAGGTTAATTTTGATGCTAAAGAAGCGTGCTGAATTGATTTTAAAATGCATGAGTTAACTAAGGAAAACATTGAGCGTATGAATGCTAAATATAAACTTCTTTGGAGATAAGGGTAGAAAACATGTTGTGTTTGCACGGAGATCTTGTTTGGTTACATTTGCGTGAGGATAGATTTCTGATTTGCGCAAATCAAAGCTAATGCCACGTCTCGCTGGTCCCTTTAAGGTGTTGGAGAAAGTAAATGATAATGCATATAAACTTGAGCTACCCGCTTGATTTTGAGGTTAGTCCCACTTTTAACATTGCAGATTTGAAGCCATATTTGGGTGAGGAAGATGAACTTCCCACGGGGATCACTTCATTTCAAGAAGGGGAGGATGATGAGGACATCAATACCATTGTTACACCCACATTCCTCGCTGCTATACATCTTGGACCAATTACTAGAGCTCGCAAGACGCCATCACTAAATTACTGTGTACTTTCGTTTCTTTTTGAATGATTCTAATGTTCATGAGAATATGATCTTTGCCTAAATTGGATACATTTGTTTTGCTTACAAATGAAGGGCCTAGCTTGGAGAAGGATGAACATTGGAGCAAGAACACACATGGAGTTGATGGCATGCATAAGGAGATCAAGAAGCGGAGTTACAAGTGATGATTTCGTGACTTTGAAGCCACCATAATATGCATGAAGCCTTGGACGAAATATACAAGATGCCACTTCATAATATTCATCCATAGGCTATTCTAGGTCTTTCGTCACCTTATTATTGAGCCAGGCCCATGTAATTTCGAAATACATTAGTATAGGCTATTTTTAGAGTCCAGATGTGTGGGAAAAAAGAGATAGGGTTAGTTTGGACCCCTCCACCAAGGGCCACGAAATTCACCCCTCTTCCTCCATATATACAGCCCTTAGGGCACCGTTTAGACTTAGGTTTTGTTTAGATCAAAAGTTAGCCATAGTCTGCAACCCGGCGTGCCGTTTGTGTTCAATCGACCGGACAAAGGCGTCACAGTAACCCCACCTTGATCAATAAAGCTTTCATCTTATATTCGCAATATCCGCATTGCAATCTCGGTTTCTTGCTTGTTCTTCGTTTGCTCACGAGAAATAGACCTCGTGGTCGGGTTGATGCGATGCTCGGCGTGGTCAATAACCTCTCTGAGTTGGTTTAGCGATGACTATAGCGCGGCGTCTCGCACGCGTTCGTAGTCGGATCGTCAAAGTCGACTTCCACCAAAGCGAAATCCACCATCTCATCGAAAGACGGGACACCTTTGCCTCTATCATCTTCGCACTACTAGCTTGCTTGACTTGATCACTATGATTGCTTGCTATGTTGCATCACCCATATTCCACTATTACTTGCTTTCTTGGGTTGATGACATATATGTTGATGCCTCTCACTTGATTTGTCATGATCATTGTCTCTTGTCTACATTAATTGCATCTCTCATATCACCTTGTATTGAGTGCCAACTTGCTATGCTTATTGATCTTGGAGACTTGGACACTATACTTGTGATGCATGCTTGTTTGATTGAGCCTCTTGTATTTGAATGTTCTTACATCATATGCCTCCATACTTTGAAATGCTCCTTTGTACTTTTCTTATGATGAGCATGATACATACACTTGTTCGGGTATCTCATCATTACCTAATGATAGGTTTTGCATTTCCGCTAACCTCATTTGTTTTTCCGAGTGTTTGTCATGTTCTTTCAATTTGGAGGCTTTGCAAAGGCGCATCTTGTTATGCAACATATTGGTTAAGTGAAGGCATACATGATGTGCGATACCATCAATACCGACATTCTCGCTAAAGGTGAACTCCTTCTCTTTGAGCAATCCTCAAATATGCATATTGGATGGGTCACTCTTTCATTGTTGTTTCCTTCTTGTTGTCTCCATGATACATCTCGTGAGCGGAAGAAGCGACATTGGAGATTGGCTACATGGACCTTTCACATTGAGGAGCGTCAAGCACTTATTGAATGCAACTTCCGCACTCCACTCATGCCTCGACATCGCAGCTTTGCTACACCAACACATTCATATTTGTTGATTGTGCTCACACATGTCATGCTCGATGGACATATCATACTCACCACAAGTTTGCACCCTCATGATGGATTGACTCACATTGTGATTGGCTTTGTTGCATCTTTGTATTCCCATGTCATACATGATATATGAGCTTGCGCATTTCATATAAATTTTTTGTGATCTAAATTTTGAAGGCATATTCATACATCATGATCATATTGTCCACCATCAATTGCATGATAACATATATATATGGAGCATCCATTGCCATATTCATGCTATTGATAAAACCGTCTCAATTATGACATTATTTTGCACCGTGGGTTGCATTGATCATATTTACAACACATTTGTGTGCACAATGATTGCATTTCCTCCCATGAATGTTTTCTAATCTTGGCCCCAGATCATCTTGATAAGCTTCATAAACTCTGTCACAAGTCCAATCTTGATAGAGGCAAAGGTGTCCCGTCTTTTCGATGAGATGGTGGATTTAAACTGGTGGAAGTCGATTTTGACGATCCGACTCTGAACGTCGCGAGGATGTCGGCGCCTTATGCAATCCTTCTAAACCAACTCAGAGAGGTTATTGACCACGCAGCGAACGATCGACTCCGACCACGAGGGTCTATTTCTGCGAGCAAGCGAAGAACAAGCAAGAAACTGAGATTGCAATCTGGATATTGCTAATATAAGATGAAAGCTTTATTGATCAAGGTGGGGTTACGTGGACGCCTTTGTCAGGTCGCTGAACACAAAGCGAAGTGCCTTGAAGTTGCAGCTATAGCGAACTTTTGATCTAAACAAAACCCAAGTCTAGCAGTTGCCCTAAGGGCTGTATATATGGAGGAAGAGGGGTGAATTTCGTGGCCCTTGGTGGAGGGGTCCAGAAACTAACCCTATCTCTTGTTTCCCCACACATACGGACTCTAAAAATAGCCTATACTAATGTATTTCGAAATTACATGGGCACGGCCTAATAATAAGGTATTGTGACACCTAGAATAGCCTATGGACTTAATATTATGAAGTGGCATCTTTATATATTTCGTCCAAGGCTTCATGCACTCCTTATAATGGCTTCAAAGTCACGAAATCATCACTTGTAACTCCGTTCTTGATCTCATGCATATGCCATCAACTCCATGTGTGTTCTTGCTCCAATGTTCATCCTTCTCCAAGCTAGGCCCTTCATTTGTAAAGCAAAACAAATGTATCCAATTTAGGCAGATCATATTCTCATGAACATTAGAATCATTACCAAGAAACGAAAGTACAGTAATTTAGTTGGCGCGGCGTGAGCCTAGTAATTGGTCCAAAGATATAGCGGCTGAGGGCTCTGGGTGTAACAATGGTATTGATGTCCTCATCATCCTCCTTCTTGAAATGAAGTCGCCCTCGATTTCAAGTTCATCTTCCTCACCCAAATATGGCTTCAAATCTGCAATGTTAAAAGTGGAACTAACCCCAAAATCTGCAGATGACTCAAGTTTATATGCATTATCATTTACTTTCTCCAACACCTTAAAGGGACCAAAGAAGACGCGTGGCATTAGCTTTGATTTATGCAAATCAGAAATCTATCTTACGCAAATGTAACCAAACAAGATCTCGAGTGCAAACACAACATGTTTTCTACCCTTATCTCCAAAGAAGTTTATATTTAGCATTCATACGCCAATGTTTTCCTTAGTTAACTCATGCATTTTTAAAATCAACTCAAAGACGTTCTTTAGCATCAAAATTAACCTTCTCCCAAGATGGAAGAGGCAATAAATCAATAGGTGCACGAGGTAGGAAACCATACACAATTTCAAAAGGGCACATCTTAGTAGTAGAATGCAATGAACGATTATAAGCAAATTCAATATGAGGCAAGCATTCTTCCCACATTTTCTTATTATTCTTCAAAACAGCCCTAAGCATAGTAGACAATGTTCTATTGACTACTTCAGTTTTGTCCATCGGTTGGGGTGACAAGTAGTACTAAAAGTAGTTTAGTCCCCAACTTAGCCCATAAACATCTCCAAAAGTGGCTAAGAAATTTAGTATCACGATCGGAAACAATAGTATTTGGCACACCATGCAAGCTTAATAATTTCAATGAAAGAACAAATTAGCAACATTAATAAAGATCATCGCTTATGACATGGTATAAAGTGTGCCATTTTAGAATCTATCCACGACAACAAATATGCTATCCCTCCTTCTTTGTTCGAGGTAAACCTAAAACAAAGTCCATAGATATATCCTCCCAAGGAACACTAGGTGCAGTAAAGGCATATATAAACCATGAGGATTGAGTCGTGACTTAGCTTTTTGACATGTAGTATTGAAAGCAACAAAACGCCAACATCCTGGGCCTCATCTTTGGCCAAAAGAAATGTGTAGCTAGTATATCCTCGCCTCTTCACGCCAAAGTGTCCCATTAGTCCTCCTCCATGCGCCTCCGCAACAACAAAAGATGAACGAGCTAGCTGGAATGCATAGCTTGTTAGAACTAAACAAATCCATCATTAATGACGAACTTGTTCCATGTTCTACCTTCTTACAATTCTCGCATACATCTTTAAAATCAAGCCTATACTAATGTATTTCGAAATTACATGGGCCTGGCCCAATAATAAGGTAATGACACCTAGAATAGCCTATGGACGAATATTATGAAGTGGCATCTTGTATATTTCGTCCAAGGCTTCATGCACTCCTTATGGTGGCTTCAAAGTCACTGAAATCATCACTTGTAACTCCGTTCTTGATCTCCTTGCACTTAAGCCATCAACTCCATGTGTGTTCTTGCTCCAATGTTCATCCTTCTCCAAGCTAGGCCCTTCATTTGTAAGCAAAACAAATGTATCCAATTTAAGCACATCATATTCTCATGAACATTAGAATCATTACCAAGCGAAAGTACACAGTAATTTAGTTGGCGTCTTGTGAGCTCTAGTAATTAGTCCGTATGTATAGCAGCAGGGGCTGTGGGTGTAACAATGGTATTGATGTCCTCATCAAATCTTGCCGCACGGACTCATTCTTACATGATGGACACTTTGTGTGCGCTAACCATTGTATTTCGAGTGTTGCTCGTGTTTGCTCTTTGCATGTCTATCACTCCGTGACACCTTGGACTCGCGGATTGCATCATGCCTTCAACCGTCCAACTACAAGTCCGTCTCGACAACCGTTTCCATGGTGATGAGGATCACGATCCGAGTCGGATCTTTCCCAAGGGGATATGATGCGAGCATCCCGTTCATCCCCATGTACCTCAGACTACTCTCCAAGCCCCAAGGATACATAAGATGAGACCTCGACTATGGGCCGCCGGACACAAGGTGGTCAGTCCTCTTGAACCCTCACTTTCCGCATATGAGACATGGCTACTACCTCATGCGTGGACCTTGTATACACTCGGTACAACCGGGATGGCCAAGGAGAATCAGGACCAAGGCCAAGCATGGAAGAAGGCGGAAGAAAGGAGAAGAAGAAGATGGAAGCGGTTGTTGAAGACAGGCGGACGTCCGAACCGCCGTCCGGATCATCGAGCCCAGCGGATCATCGGACCCTCCCGGATCGTCCGGGTAAATGCACAAAACAACGGAAGCCCCTCGTGGCCGGATCATCCGGACGGTCGCCGGATCATCCGGACCCCGAGACCGGATCATCCGGGCCACCATCGGATCATCCGGACCCGCCTATGTCTTGACTTGGGCGAGGCCGTGTACCTCGCCCCTCACTTACCCCTTGTGGCTTAGCACTATAAATAGACCTCCTCCTCCCCACTTTGAGGGTTAGCATTGGATTAGCTCATATTTGTGTGAGAGCCTTTGCTCATCCACTCGGTTACTTCTCCTCGGAGATCGGGACCTCCGTCTAGGAAGATCCTCAGTGATTCAAGACCCCTATCTGGGAAGATCCCCTCGTGGATTCAAGGCCCCTATCTGGGGAAGAACATCAAGGCCTCCTCTTGGAGATGAGCGGTTCCTTTGTATCCTTACCCTAGTTGACTATGTATCTTGTGGATCTCATGTGTGTATGTTGATCTAGCACTTGTGTGATCGATTCCTTGTTGGTTGAGTGATTTCCTCTCGTTTTCCCCGTGATTTCCCTCGTGCTTCCGCGTGTTCTACGTGTTCCCTCCGTAGGATCCACTCCAAACGTGAAAGATCGATGAATTAGGGTTCCACCCTACATCATATGGTATCATGAGCCACGTTGATCACGTTTTTGGATCCACTCCAAATTTTTTTTGGAGCACCTCCATGGTGATGAGGACATCAATACCATTGTTACACCCACAGCCCCTGCTGCTATACATACTGGACCAATTACTAGAGCTCGCGCACGCCAACTAAATTACCAGGTACTTTCGTTTCTTGGTAATGATTCTAATGTTCATGAGAATATGATGCTGCCTAAATTGGATACATTTGTTTTGCTTACAAATGAAGGGCCTAGCTTGGAGAAGGATGAACATTGGAGCAAGAACAAGCATGGAGATGATGGCATGCGCCGAGAGGACAAGAATGGAGTTACAAGTGATGATTTCGGGACTTTGAAGCCACCATAATGAGTGCATGAAGCCTTGGACGAAATATACAAGATGGCACTTCATAAATTTCGTCCGAGAGGCTATTCTAGGTCTTTGCGTCACCTTATTATTGAGCCAGGCCCATGTAATTTCGAAATACATTAGTATAGGCTATTTTTAGAGTCCGTATGTGTGGGGAAACAAGAGATAGGTTTAGTTTGGACCCCTCCACCAAGGGCCACGAAATTCTCCCCTCTTCCTCCATATATCGGCCCTTAGGGCACCGTTTAGACTTTGGGTTTTGTTTAGATCAAAAGTTAGCCATAGCTGCAACTTGGCGTGCCGTTTGTGTTCAGCGACCGGACAAAGCGTCCGCAGAACCCCACCTTGATCAATAAATCTTTCATCTTATATTACGCAATATCCAGTTGCAATCTCAGTTTCTTGCTTGTTCTTTGTTTGCTCGCGAGAAATAGACCCTCGTGGTCGGGTTGATCGATGCTCGGCGTGGTCAATAACCTCTTGGAGTTGGTTTAGCGATTGCTAAGCGCGGCGTCCTCGCCGCTTCGTGGTCGGATCGTCAAAGTCGACTTCCACCAAAGCGAAATCCACCATCTCATCGAAAGACAGGACACCTTTGCCTCTATCACATGGAGTACCAAAGACAATCGTCTCCGACCGCGATGTCAAGTTCTTGAGTTACTTTTGGAAGACACTATGCGCCAAGCTCGGAATCAAGCTCTTCTTCTCATCCGCATACCATCCTCAAACCGGCTGCCAAGCGGAGGTGACGAACGAGCAGCTCTCCACTCTACTTCCGCTGTTGATCAAGAAGAACATCAAGGAGTGGGGCGTGTCTACCATCGCCGAAATCGCCTACAACCATGCAAGACATTCGACGACCGGCAAGTCCCCCTTGAGGGTCGTCTATAGCTTCAACCCATTGTCCCCATTGGACATTCTACATCTACCTCTACAAGCGCACCAACCTCGGCGCAAGTGCACATGCAAGCTACATCAAGAAGATGCATGAAGATACAAGAAATACCATCGGCGCCAAGTACAGCGACTAGCGACCAAGCTCAACATCAACAAGCAACCCATGATTTTCAACATAGGCGATCTCGTGTGGCTACACCTTCGCATGAGGCAGCTTCCCCAATGAGCATAAGTCAAACTTCTACCTCGAGCGATGGACCCTTCAAGGTATTATGCGCTACAACAACAACGCCTACAAGCTCGACCTACCAGCGACAAGTACAATGTGGCGACACCTTCAGCAGCAAAGACCTCTTGCCTTTCCATGGTGATGAAGATCTAGATCCGAGTCGGATCCTTTGAAGGAGGGATATGATGCGGAGCATCCTTCCATCATCCCCATGGACTCTACATCAACACATCCAACCCCACAGGACCTATGACTCGAGCACGTGCAAGAGCTCTTGAAACCGAGGTGACATCACTCCTCTCACAATTCCTTCGATTCACATGAGACATGGTTACTACCTCAAGCGGAAATGATATGCATACTCGGTACTAAGGAGTCAACCATGAAGAGGCTAGGAAGCAAGGAGAACAGAGCGGAAGACATGCGAGAAGGCGGAGAGAAAAAGCACCAGGACCGGGGTGGCAGACGATCCGGACGGCGGCGAACGATCCGAACGAGCCGAGCGATCCGGACCCGGTCCGTCTGATCCGGCTAATTCAGCCGAAAGCAACAAGAAGCACCACCTGAAGCGGATCATCGGACCCGTCCGGATCATCCGGACCGGCGGACATCCGGACCTCGGCCGGACATCCGGCCTGCCACGACCACCAACCGACCATCCGGCTCATCCGGGCCTCCACCGGATCATCCGGACGATCGGAGCATCTCGTTCATCCCCATGTACCTCCGACTACTCTCCAAGCCCCAAGAGGACATATGGCGAGACCTCGAACATCGCCATTGGACACAAGGTGAATTCACTCCTCTTGAACCGTCACTTTCCGCATATGAGACACGGCTACTACCTCATGCATGGACCTTGCATACACTCGGTACAACCAAGATGACCATGGAGAATCCAGGACCAAGGCCAAGCATGGAAGAAAGGCGGAAGAAAGGAGAAGAAGAAGATGGGCGGCTCTTTGGAACCGGGCAGACGTCCGGACCGCCGTCCGGATCATCCGGGCCCAGCCGGATCATCCGGACCCTCCCGGATCGTCCGGGCAAATGCACCGAAGGCACCGAAGCTTCCTGCTGGCCGGATCATCCGAACTCAGCGGATCATCCGGACCCGACGCCGGATCATCCGGGACCCGTCCGGATCATCCGGCCTTACTGCATGACTTGGGCGAGGCCGTGTACCTCGCCCCTCACTTACCCTTCATGGCTTAGCACTATAAATAGACCTCCTCCTCCCACTTTGAGGGTTAGCATTGGATTAGCTCATATTTGTGTGAGAGCCTTTGCTCATCCACCGGTTACTTCTCCTCGGAGATCGGGACCTCCGTCTAGGAGAAGATCCTCGGCCGATTCAAGACCCCTATCTAGGGAAGAACATCAAGGCCTCCTCTTGGAGATGAATGGTTCCGTTGTATCCTTACCTAGTTGACTATGTATCTTGATAGGCGGGGTGTCGATCTTTCGATGAGATGATAACTATCGATTTGGTGGAGCGACTTTGGCGATCCGACTACAAGCGTGCCTGACGTTGCGCCTTAGCAATCGCTAAACCAACTCCGAGAGGTTATTGACCACGCGGAGCACAATCAACGACCACGAAGGTCTATTCCTGCAAGCAATCGAAGAACAAGCAAGAATATGATAAAAGCAATCTGAATATTGCGGTATGTATGAAGTATTGATAAAGGTGGGGATCCGTGGCGGTCTTGGTGCAGTCGTTGGACACAAGCGAAGTACGAAGTTGCAATGGCTAACTTTTAACTAAACAAATCCCAAGGGAAAAGCTACTAGATGGATCTACTTATATAGGAGCAAGGGGTGGCGGCCAAGGAGGTGGGAGGACGTCCCAAGGCAGCCTAAAACTAACCTTAGGTCGTACAAGGCCAATGGGCCCAAGTGGAGGTGACGTAACACCTTTGGACTTGTAATTTGACTCGGATTCTGGTGCAGCGTCAGATTGTTTCGTCCATAACTCAACGCTCCGGACGGGTTTTAAGGTGATTCAAGTTGTGCTTGAAAGAGCATGAAATCTTCTTTCCAACAAAAAAAGAATCACCCAATTCGGAGTCCGTATGAAAAAGTTGTTGGCGTTTTGAGTCAGGTATGTCTGTGCAGTCCGAATCTGAATCCAGAACGTGAGAGACTTGGACTCTATCTTCTCTTGGCCCAAAAGTGACGTGAGAAGACTTTTTGAACATCACCTAAACTTCTCCTTTTTCCTTATCTTCATATGTGGATTGTACAAATGTCCCATACACCTGCAATTAGACAAAACACAAAAGTGTGTGATGTATTTTTGTTCTGGATAACATAAATAGATTATTGAATAGTTTGCTCTAGAAATCACCTGACAAATATGCATGTAAGCAATATTTTTGGTCATATCAAAGGTAGTCATGTCCTCATCATCCTCCCCTTCTTGAAAATAAAGCCGTCCTCGGCGTTGCTTAATCTGAAATGTGGCTAACGAAAGAGACAAAGTGTACATGTTGTATATGTATCGTCATCCATTTTACTTTCCTTGATTTTTGCATATATGACACATGAATAGATGAGTAACTTGCATAGTTCATAAAATCTAAAACCAACAAATTAGCACAAGAAGTAGAAGGCATGAAAATATTGCAACTCAGTTTGCACATATAAGTGAAGCTCATATCAAAATGATTAAACATTGATTCTTTTGCATCAGCAGTTAATTCAATGGGTGCACTCAAAATTGTTGGTATTTCAGTTGTTTGATCACATAGCGCATTCATGACAGTATCAAGATTCTCTAAAATAGGTGTTATGCTCAAATCACCAGGTAACTCAACACATGATGCATTCAAGTTAACTAGGGATGCATCATTCTCATGTGAAGTTATATCATGAATACCTATCTTTGTTACCTTGTCGCGAGACATAGCTGATGTAAGTGCAGAGGCGTAGACAATGCACCATACTCTTGAGATGATGTCGCGCCCATAATCCGAGGTGGGGCTGCTCTAGTAGTTACAGCGGTGGAGGAACCAACCGGCGGTGGTGAGCATGAACTGGAATAGTAGTTGTTGTAGTCACCCAATGCATCCTCCTGTGCTTGTCTCTCAAAGGTACAAGCACGAACATACATACCGATAATGCAACGAGGAATATCTGAAATCTTGCCTGAATATCATGGTTCAAACCACCAAAAATCTATTCATTGTATCATCCTTAGATTCTTCTATGTCACAATGATGCATATAAGATTTGAACTCTTTGTAGTAAGCACGAGCAGTGTTGTTGCCTTGTTTAAATTGTTCAAATTTGCGAAGCAATTCACGGCGATAGTAAGGAGGAAAAATGTTGTCTCATTACATATTTCAAATCTTTCCAAGTTGTGGGTTGGTTATCAATATTTTTCTTACAATGCACCTCCACCAAACTGAAGCAAAACCAGTAAATGCTCTAGTGGCAGCTCGTACTCGCTCAAGTTCGGAAAAGTCATGGTTACTAAAAACTTGTTCTACTTCAAACTCCCAAGCTAGATAAATAGCAGGATTAAATCTACCCTCAAATGGCGGTAAGGAGATAACCTGACCATGTGGTTGTGTGTGTTGTCCCAAGTCTCGTGATGGTGAAGATGTGTCCCTCGTCCAAGAACTTCTATCTCGGAACTGTCATAATTAGTAGAAACAAGAAACAAAATTCGAATAATGTTCCTATGAACTACTAGGATGTGGTTGTAAAGTGCTCACAGATAAAGCAAATATCAATATCTTACAAGTTCTTACCATGCGGCGGTGGTGACGAGGCAACCAGCGATGTCAAATAACTCGAAGATTGTGTAAGCGATTGCCGAGGAATGTCGCATACGGTGTAGAAATATGTGGAGCTGGGTTGGCTATATATGGTAGCAAAAGATTAGCAATAATCAATTCGAGAGATGCAATGTTGAATAAGCGCTCAGCAGCGATCTTGTGCTGGTCCTAGGCTGGACCGAACTAGAGCCGAGCCTAGAACACTAATGAGGTCGCGGCGTAGCACAACTAGCATCAATGAAGGATACTAAGTAGCTCTTGACAGCAAGATATAAGTGAAGATCTGGCAGTAGTGAAGATAATGACGAAAAAGAACTACCAAGCGGGACATACAACAACTTTCTCTCAACTTTCCTCTTGAAAAGTTTGAGCCAATTTTCTGATAAATTCTTTCAAAGAATGCTACTAACTCAAGCTTTCCAATGCAAAAAGAATTACTCAATTCGAGTTGATATGAGGTCAAAGAATTCTAAAACTGGCACGAAAATTGGAACAAGCTGTGTTCACGAACTTCGGAGGGCAAAAGACCTATTTAGAAGCCGATTTTGAGTTGTCAAATATTGAACTAGCTTCTGCAACTATTTAGATCTTGGCTCGTCGCTAGCTTCAATTTGAGTACTCACGGAGCCATAACGGACTTCGTATGAGGAGATACACCTGTTTTACTGAACAGTCGCATAAACAGATTCAATCCGAATTCAGGTGAGATTGATTCTAGATAGATCCGATTTTTTCCCTCTCTCTTTTTTTTCCTCACGCTTTTTCTTTTCTTCTCTCTCTTTTTATTTTTTCTTTTTTTCTCTTTTTTTCTCTATCTTCTTTTCTCCTCTTTCCAAGACAAACTAGATAAGATCAGATTGGATCGGCGAAGATGTGAGTGAGCTCAACTATGATTATGACAATGAACAGTAGCGTAGCACATGGTGAAAATTAATAGATGGGATGGTGAAAAGCGGAAGGACAATGCTGCAGCGGTGGCGTGACTAATGTGAACAGAACTTGAAACTCTAAAGGAACTAGACACTAAGACCAGCAAGCGACACGACGATGCAACCGATAATTCAACTATGCAAGCAGCGAATAGAAAATTGCAAAGGCTCGGTGGCTTGGATAAAGGATGAACAGATCTAACTTTTTGTGGCTTTTCATGGACTATAGGTATGAATGACGAGATCACGATCTAAACTATGAAAAGCGTAAAATCTCACGAGCAACCTGAAAACGATACCACTTGATAGGCGGGGTGTCGATCTTTCGATGAGATGATAACTATCGATTTGGTGGAGCGACTTTGGCGATCCGACTACAAGCGTGCCTGACGTTGCGCCTTAGCAATCGCTAAACCAACTCCGAGAGGTTATTGACCACGCGGAGCACAATCAACGACCACGAAGGTCTATTCCTGCAAGCAATCGAAGAACAAGCAAGAATATGATAAAAGCAATCTGAATATTGCGGTATGTATGAAGTATTGATAAAGGTGGGGATCCGTGGCGGTCTTGGTGCAGTCGTTGGACACAAGCGAAGTACGAAGTTGCAATGGCTAACTTTTAACTAAACAAATCCCAAGCGAAAAGCTACTGGATGGATCTACTTATATAGGAGCAAGGGGTGGCGGCCAAGGAGGTGGGAGGACGTCCCAAGGCAGCCTAAAACTAACCTTAGGTCGTACAAGGCCAATGGGCCCAAGTGGAGGTGACGTAACACCTTTGGACTTGTAGTTTGACTCGGATTCTGGTGCAGCGTCAGATTGTTTCGTCCATAACTCAACGCTCCAGACGGGTTTTAAGGTGATTCAAGTTGTGCTGGAAAGAGCATGAAATCTGCTTTCCAACAAAAAAAGAATCACCCAATTCGGAGTCCGTATGAAAAAGTTGTTGGCGTTTTGAGTCAGGTATGTGCATGCGGTCTGAATCTGAATCCAGAACGTGAGAGACTTGGACTCTATCTTCTCTTGGCCCAAAAGTGACGTGAGAAGACTTTTTGAACATCACCTAAACTTCTCCTTTTCCCTTATCTTCATATGTGGATTGTACAAATGTCCCATACACCTGCAATTAGACAAAACACAAAAGTGTGTGATGTATTTTTGTTCTGGATAACATAAATAGATTATTGAATAGTTTGCTCTAGAAATCACCTGATAAATATGCATGTAAGCAATATTTTTGGTCATATCAAAGGTAGTCATGTCCTCATCATATCTTGTGGATCTCATGTGTGTATGTTGATCTAGCACTTGTATGATCGATTCCTTGTTGGTTGAGTGATTTCCTCTCGTTTTCCCCGTGTTTCCCCTCGTGCTTCCGCGTGTTCTTCGTGTTTCCCCCGTAGGATCCCCTCCAAACGTGAAAGATCGACGAATTAGGGTTCCACCCTACATCATATGGTATCATGAGCCACGTTGATCGCGTGTTTGGAGCCCCTACCCCGTGTTTTCGAGCTTGATTTTGTTGTTTTCGTCCTAAATCCGAAAATCCCCACCAAAAATAGCCCCAAATTTTTTTTGTGATTTGTTGGTTTGATGATGTTTTGTTGATTTTGATCCATGGATTTGCTTGGTTTCAAGTGGATCTAGCATCTCCCCAAGTTTCCCCACCTTCCATCCACAAAATCCCTCAAATTTTGCCCCGAAAATCATCCATTTCCGTAAAAATTAGCCCTCGAGCAAATCCAGGCGGATTGACTTGCGGACCATCGGACCTTCTCCGGATCATCCGGACCAAGCTTGGATCAGCTGGGCGCCCCGGACGTCCGGATACCCCACGCCGGAAAACAGAATCGGCGTGACGAACTCGGATCATCGGTTTCCTCCGGATCATTCGGATCTAGCCGGATCATCGGACCTCCTCCGGATGTCGGTTAACCTGGCCCGACAACGACAGATTTTTGTTTTGGCCATAACTAATTCATCCGGTCCGATTTTGGCGTTCTTTAGCTCGTTTTGAAGCTCTTGACATCCCCATCCCACAAAATACCACCAACATCATTTGACTCCATCATATTTTCTGAAATTTGGCAAGTTTGCCTAGGCCTTCCACCATATCATCCGCATAGCCACCACCAACTTCCGCAACCTAAACCATTTTGTTCCCCATAGCATTTGAGGTTCTTTGAGTAGTGACTTGAGTCTCCTAAGGTGTTTCGGCTACTTAGGGACGTTTGCTTCTTCATAAACCACCACCACCACCACCACTTCAACATAACCTTCTGATGAGGACATCAATACCATTGTTACACCCACAGCCCCTGCTGCTATACATACTGGACCAATTACTAGAGCTCGCGCACGCCAACTAAATTACCAGGTACTTTCGTTTCTTGGTAATGATTCTAATGTTCATGAGAATATGATGCTGCCTAAATTGGATACATTTGTTTTGCTTACAAATGAAGGGCCTAGCTTGGAGAAGGATGAACATTGGAGCAAGAACAAGCATGGAGATGATGGCATGCGCAAGAGGACAAGAATGGAGTTACAAGTGAAGATTTCAGGACTTTGAAGCCACCATAATGAGTGCATGAAGCCTTGGACAGAAATATACAAGATGCCACTTGATAAATTTCGTCCGGAGGCTATTCTAGGTCTTCGTCACCTTATTATTGGGCCAGGCCCATGTAATTTCGAAATACATTAGTATAGGCTATTTTTAGAGTCCGTATGTGTGGGGAAACAAGAGATAGGGTTAGTTTGGACCCCTCCACCAAGGGCCACGAAATTCTCCCCTCTTCCTCCATATATACAGCCCTTAGGGCCCGTTTAGACTTTGGGTTTTGTTTAGATCAAAAGTTAGCCATAGCTGCAACCGGCGTGCCGTTTGTGTTCAACGACCGGACAAAGCGTCCACAGAACCCACCTTGATCAATAAAGCTTTCATGTTATATTCGCAATATCCAGTTGCAATCTCGGTTTCTTGCTTGTTCTTCGTTTGCTCGCGAAATAGACCCTCGTGGTCAGGTTGATCGAGCTCGGCGTGGTCAATAACCTCTCGGAGTTGGTTTAGCGATTGCTAAAGTAGCGGCGTCCTCGCCTTCGTGGTCGGATCGTCAAAGTCGACTTCCACCAGCGAAATCCACCATCTCATCGAAGGCGGGACACCTTTGCCCTTATCACCTTCCCACCATACACTTTCGACAACCCAACTTAACAATTGTTGTTTGAGCTTGTTTGAGTTGTGGCTTGTGTCTCCTAAGGTGTTTGACTACTTAGGGGCGGCAACTTCAACTCCGACTCGTGTATAGCCCATCATTACATCCGCATTGCCTAGTGCAACACCACCACCGCTTTCGCTACCACCATTTTGACATTTGTCATTTGAGGTTTTGAGTTTGCGGTTTTCCGTTTCCTAAGGTGTTTGGCTACTTAGGGACGAGTCTTCATCATCTTGGTATTTACACCAAGAACACCGCCACTCATCATCCATAAGGGCGGTAACCTCGGCGACACCTTTGTATATCCTTGCAATTGCATTGTTAACCCCTAGCCCATTTTGCGTCACTTGCCTATCGAGACTAGCCATTTGAGTATTGCGGCAGCGTTACTTGTGCACATTAGTGGTCCATACCTTCCATTGCATACATACCATATCATATTGGTATCATATCATCCATTGTGCCTCAAGTTTGTTCCGCATATACACAATTGCTATCTTAGTTTGTGCATTATACAAAAGTGGCCATAGAGAAAAAAAAGAGAAAAAACTTTTAAGCAAAAAGAGAGCAAAGAGCTCGTGAGCAAGTGCCATAGCATCATACCCCATTACACATAAGAGACATACCAAAATCTACATCATATGATACCATGCTTGAGAGAAACACCGGGAACCATACATACATAGCATACTTGGGATAGAAGAATATCCATTTTGCATCTTATAGGTTGTGCACAAGTGTCGTATCCGCCTATTGAGCAATCGTGCTAGCGTCTCTCTTGAGTTGTGCAACACGAGCGTTTTCCGTGGATTCCACATTTTGTGCTCACTCCTTGGTTGCACGACCCATTTATCTATCCGTGTGTGTGTTTCGTGTGCCATTCTTTGCTATTGGTCCATTTGTTTCACTTGCAATTTGTGAATCTTTTTCAACATTATTGACTCTTGCTAACATTTTGCATTAAATTTTTGTGCCACTATCCTCACCGAGCTCCACCTTAAGCTTTACTTTTGTAGGTGTGAGAACCGACAAGGATTGGTACCAATAGTGCTATTTCATTGTCCACATTTGAGTGAACTTGATTCATCTTCAACTTTGGTCAAAGGTACATTGGTATACGTTCTTCTCTTTCCCCCACTCATATTTGCTCGAGTCATGTGATGGATAGGCAAGGCATTCCCTCTCCAGTCTACGACAACAACGACGGCGTGAACAACTACATCTCAAAAGTGTCAATCTTCGATCTACAACGACAAATGCAAAGCGCACAATCAAGATTGCGAGGCGCGCCGAGAACATCTCCATCGACATTCTCCACTCTGAAGCAAGGAAAAGGGACTACATCGACAACAAGCTTGCCGCACAAAAAGGGGAGCAAGATGCGAGGATGGAAGAGATTCGGGCCTTGATCAAGTCTTCTTCCACTTCATCATCCTCAAGGCGACGATGGACAAGCCACAAGTCTTGGGCCTTGAACAAGATGCAAGCGCAAATCGTCCAAGTCAACATCTACATGGCGATCACCATCACGTTCATGATCATCACCGCCATGAAGGGCAAGTCACCTCCAAGCATCATGAGTACGACGACGACGAACGGCATCTACTACGAGCTCAAGCACGACAACGAGATCATCATCATGAAGATGCTCCAAAAGCGCAAATGCACAAGTCCCAACAAGACCTACTTCACGCCAAGTCCAAACTTCAAGAGCACAAAAGAAGACCGCGAGGCGACCACCACCAAGGCGGCGCTACGGCTACACCAACCACTTTGGCATCTTAGCCAAGTGCTATCAAAACATCTTTGCCTTTGGATGTCTGACATCTTCGCCAACTTCCACGAAATGCGCCTACATCGACTTCATCAAGTCCAAGGCGACCAACTACAGTGAGGCGACACTTCCATCTTGAAGCCCCCAAGGAAGATGGCGAGCATGGGAAACTCCCTTGGTCATGGAGGCGAGCTACGAGGTGCCACATCATATGGGCCTCCTACACCAAGGCGGTGACAAGAAGGTCGAGCAAGGGCCATCCCCTTGACCACGGCGATAGGAGTTGAGCATGGAGACATTTGCACCAACATCTCTCAGACACCCACATATGTCGAGATGCCCCAAGTGCCATGTGAGGAGAGCCACCACCCCATGAGTGACATGGTGACTCCACCATACGTGACATTGAGAGCATTTCCTATGAGAGGATGAGTGTGACCACCACTAGCCCCACACATGAGAGCATGCCGCACATCCTAGGTGAGGTTGGCGCCATTTGAGTGACTCCACCAGCCATATGGTGAGAGCATCCTTGAGGGTGAGTGAGCCACAACACTTAGAGAGTGAGGTAGTTGCCACGGCATGTGAGGCCACTATGATTTCTAACGACTTACCCTCTACTCCTTGTGTGTTTTCTCCTTTAGTGCTATGTCTCCTACATGGCGACCGCCTGCCATTGATGAGTCCATACCTCCTATGGAGCAGCGATGGCCTTGATGGACGATGATGCACCCCCACATGGTTCCATCAAGATGAAGATGACAACGAGGCGATCTTCAACACCTCACCTACAACACATGAGCGACGCTCCAAAGGTAACATAGGTGATGGTGCTTCTCTTGTCCAACTAGCGGACGCTCTTAACAATGATTGCTCCCATGATGTTGACCCAACTATTACCATGCTTCATGCTAGTGAAACTCCTTCATGCCTTGACTTACCTATTAATGATGAATATGATGATGAGCATGTTGAGTTGACTAGTTGTGATGCTATGCTTCATAGGATATCATGTGAAAATTCTATTGGTCACTTCATGTTTGACAATCCATTGAACTTGTCATATGCTATGAGTGAGATCTCCCATATTGCATCCCTACAATCTCAACATAGTAACTATGCATGCCACATTAAAATCAATCCCATTTGCACTTATGGCATAGATGGCGAAATAGCGGTCATTGGCTTTTGTTTTTCATGTGATGATATTGACATGCTTCCTTTACATGATTTGTGCAATTCATCAATATGTCATGCCATGATCACATTGTTCCAAATATGCATTGTTTCGGATGTTGTCAATATTCTCCACGTGATGTTGCTACTCATGCTCATGAGGAGACCCCCATAGTTTCCTCATACATATTAGGAGATCTTGATGCATTTCATACTTTGCATGATTCCCATGATAGTGTACACCTTATGCATTCCATGCATAACAATGCTCTAGATATTTCTCATGATGCATTACACAAATTGAGTCTCCATTATGTGATACATAATAACAAACCTCTCATGATGGATGACATGTTTCTATATCATGCATCTCATTTATTTGAGCATTGGCTATTTTGTGCTAACAAACACTGCATACGTCGCATCATGATGGATGATGTGTACATCGCCACACACACACACAATTTTCCGTTGTCTTTGTTTTGTGTAGGTAATCACGTATACTCGTCAACCTCTCAATCCCAAGAGTTGTGAAAGCAGCTCTTGAGACAGCGATGACTTGGGATCCGTGGACTATCCTTACCACCGTTCCTTGGCGCAAGGACTACAGCATCTCTTCTACTTGGCTCTCCTGCGGCTATGGGCCATCTACCACTTGTCACCTTATGCTCATTTCTTGTGTTCACTTTGCATGCTATGCTTGCTTCTATGCCTTTGCCATGCAATTGTGACCCTTGCTTGCATATACCCATGATTCAACATTATGCTACTTCTATGTGTATTTGCATGCTTGGTGGAGATCCTTGTTGCTTTTGCCATGTTTATCATGTGCCCCATGCTATTGATGCTTGTTGTGTCGGGAGAGTCATGATGCCCCATTACTATTTACATATGGTCTCTCGCCAAAACATTGATGACATTTTACTCATACCTTGCTTTCATGCTTGTGCTATGACATGTCAATTATTCATGCCCACTATTTGCACACATGACATGCTTGCCATGATTCCTCCTAGTATGTTGCATCTTACACTACTAGCTTGCTTAACAGATTGCTATGATTGCTTGCTATGTTGCATCACCCATGTTCCACTATTACTTGCTTTCTTGGGTTGATGACATAGATGTTGATGCCTCTCACTTGATTTGTCATGATCATTGCCTCTTGTCTCCATTAGTTGCATCTCTCAAAACACCTTGTATTGAGTGCCAACTTGCTATGCTTATTGATCTTGGAGACTTGGACACTTTACTTGTGATGCATGTTTGTTTGATTGAGCCTATTGCATTTGGTTGTTCTCGCATCATATGCCTACATACTATGCAATACTACCTTGTCATTTCTTATGATGAGCATGATACATACACTTGTTGGGTATCTTACCACCACGAATGATCGGTTTTGCCATTTTGCTACCCTCATTTGTTTTTACAAGTGTTTGTCATATTCTTTCATTTGAAGGATTTACAAGGAGGGACCACCACGAGACATATTGGTTATGTGAAGGCATACAAGATCTGCGACTCCATCATCCTTGAGACACTCCTAAAGGTGAACTCCTTCTCTTTGAGCCATCCTCAAATCGCTTATTGGATGGGCCACTCTTTCATTGTTGTTTCCTTCTTGTTGTCTACATGATACATCTAGTGATCGGAGGAGCGACATTGGAGATTGGCTACATGGACCTTCACATTGAGGAGCGCTCACACTTATTGGATGCACCGTCGGAATTGCACTCATGCCTCGACAACGAGCTTTGGTACACCAACACCTCCATATTTGTTGATTGTGCTCATACATGTCATGCTCGATGGACATATCATACTCACCACAAGTTTGCACCCCATGCATGGATTGACTCACATTGTGCTTGCCTTGTTGCATCTATTTCCATGTCATCCATGATATATGAGCTTGTGCATTTCCTTAGCAAATTTGTTGTGATCTACCTTGATGGCATATTCATACATCATGATCATATTGTCCACCATCAATTGCATGATAGCCTACACATATTGAGCATCCATTGCCATATTCATGCTATTGATGAACCGTCCCTCTATGACATCATTTTGCACAATGGTAGAATTTGTCGCTTTGTGCACCATGCTAACTATCCCATGAATTCTTTGCATATCATTCTATATCATCTTGATAAGCATCATGCGCTTTGTCAAGCACTATCCCTTCGCATGGACTCACGCTTAATTAATGGACACTTTGTGTGCGCTAACCATTGTATTTCCAAGTGTACTTTGTGTTTGCTCATTTTGCATGTACCACATACCGGAGACACCTTGAAGTACTTGGCTTGCGCAAGGCATTCACCTACGTCCCACTACAAGTCCGTCCACGACACCCGTTTCCATGTGATGAGGATCACGATCCGAGTCGGATCTTTCCCAAGGGGGATATGATGCGGAGCATCCGTTCATCCCCATGTACCTCAGACTACTCTCAAGCCCAAGGATACATAAGATGAGACCTCGACTATCGCCGCCGGACACAAGGTGAATTCACTCCCCTTGAACCGTCACTTTCCGCATATGAGACATGGCTACTACCTCATCGTGGACCTTGTATACACTCGGTACAACCAAGATGACCAAGGAGAATCCAAGGACCAAGGCCAAGCATGGAAGAAAGCGGAAGAAAGGAGAAGAAGAAGGCGCGGCGGTTGTTGGAGCAGGCGGACATCCGGACCGCCGTCCGGATCATCCGATCAGCCGGATCATCCGGACCCTCCCGGATCATCCGAGATATGGCGCCGAAGATAACGAAGCCCCTCGGGCGGATCATTGGACGATCGCCGGATCATCCGGACCCCGACACCGGATCATCCGGGCCACCATCCGGATCATCCGGACCCGCTTTGTGTCTTGTGACTTGGGCTGAGCCCATGTACCCTCGCCCCTAGTGCGAGGACGCCGCGCCTTAGCAATCGCTAAACCAACTCCGAGAGGTTATTGACCACGCGAGCACGATCAACTCGACCACGAGGGTCTGCTTCCTGCGAGCAAACGAAGAACAAGCAAGAAACTGAGATTGCAATCTGGATATTGCGAATATAAGATGAAAGCTTTATTGATCAAGGTGGGGTTCTGTGGCGCCTTTGTCCGGTCGTTGAACACAAACGGCACGCAGAAGTTGCAGCTATGGCGAACTTTTGATCTAAACAAAACCCAAGTCTAAACGGTGCCCTAAGGGCTGTATATATGGAGGAAGAGGGGTGAATTTCGTGGCCCTTGGTGGAGGGTCCAAACTAACCCTATCTCTTGTTTCCCCACACTTACGGACTCTAAAAATAGCCTATACTAATGTATTTCGAAATTACATGGGCCTGGCCCAATAATAAGGTGACGCAAGCACCTAGAATAGCCTATGGACTAATATTATGAAGTAGCATCTTGTATATTTCGTCCAAGGCTTCATGCACTCCTTAGGGTGGCTTCAAAGTCCTGAAATCATCACTTGTAACTCCGTTCTTGATCCCTTGCATGCCATCAACTCCATGTGTGTTCTTGCTCCAATGTTCATCCTTCTCCAAGCTAGGCCCTTCATTTGTAAGCAAAACAAATGTATCCAATTTAGGCAAGATCATATTCTCATGAACATTAGAATCATTACCAAGAAACGAAAGTACCGTAATTTAGTTGGCGTCTTGCGAGCTCTAGTAATTGGTCCAATGTATAGCAGCAAGGCTGTGGGTGTAACAATGGTATTGATGTCCTCATCATCCTCCCTTCTTGAAATGAAGTCGACCTCGACGGAAGTTCATCTTCCTCACCCAAATATGGCTTCAAATCTGCAATGTTAAAAGTGGGACTAACCCCAAAATCTGCAGGCAGCTCAAGTTTATATGCATTATCATTTACTTTCTCCAACACCTTAAAAGGACCAGCAGCACGTGGCATTAGCTTTGATTTATGCAAATCAGAAATCTATCCTTACGCAAATGTAACCAAACAAGATCTCCAGTGCAAACACAACATGTTTTCTACCCTTATCTCCAGCAAGTTTATATTTAGCATTCATACGCTCAATGTTTTCCTTAGTTAACTCATGCATTTTAAAATCAATTCAGCACGTTCTTTAGCATCAAAATTAACCTTCTCCAAGATGGAAGAGGCAACAAATCAATAGGTGCACGAGGTAGGAAACCATACACAACTTCAAAAGGGCACATCTTAGTAGTAGAATGCAATGAACGATTATAAGCAAATTCAATATGAGGCAAGCATTCCTCCCACATTTTCTTATTTTTCTTTAGAACAGCCCTAAGCATAGTAGACAATGTTCTATTGACTACTTCAGTTTGTCCATCAGTTTGGGGTGACAAGTAGTACTAAAAGCAGTTTAGTCCCCAACTTAGCCCATAAACATCTCCAAAAGTGGCTAAGAAATTTAGTATCACGATCTGAAACAATAGTATTTGGCACACCATGCAAGCGAATAATTTCACGAAAGAATAAATCAGCAACATTGACAAAGATCATCGCTTTTATGACATGGTATAAAGTGTGCCATTTTCGAGAATCTATCCACGACAACAAATATGCTATCCCTCCCCTTCTTTGTTCTAGGTAAACCTAAAACAAAGTCCATCGATATATCCTCCCAAGGAACACTAGGTACAGTGCAAAGGCATATATAAACCTTGAGGATTGAGTCGTGACTTAGCTTTTTGACATGTAGTGCAGCGAGCAATAAAACGCTCAACATCCCGCCTCATCTTTGGCCAAAAGAAATGTGTAGCAAGTACGCCCTCCGCCTTCTTCACGCCAAAGTGTCCCATTAGTCCTCCTCCATGCGCCTCCTGCAACAACAAAAGACGAACGGAGCTAGCTGGAATGCATAGCTTGTTAGCACGGAACACAAATCCATCATTAACGACAAACTTGTTCCATGTTCTTCCTTCTAGTCTATAAATAGGACCCCTCTCCTCACTTTGAGACTTAGCATTGGATTAGCTCATATTTGTGTGAGAGCCTTTGCTCATCCACCGGTTACTTCTCCTCGGAGATCGGGGCGTCCGTCTAGGAGAAGATCCTCAGTGATTCAAGACCCCTATCTAGGGAAGAACATCAAGGCCTCCTCTTGGAGATGAACGGTTCCTTTGTATCCTTACCCTAGTTGACTATGTATCTTGTGGATCTCATGTGTGTATGTTGATCTAGCACTTGTGTGATCGATTCCTTGTTGGTTGAGTGATTCTCTCGTTTCCCCCGTGTTTCCCCTCGTGCTTCCGCGTGTTCTTCGTGTTTCCTCCGTAGGATCCCCTCCAAACGTGAAAGATCGACGAATTAGGGTTCCACCCTACATCACGGGACCACCACGAGACATATTGGTTATGCGAAGGCATACATGATGTGCGACACCAACATTTTCGACATTCTCATAAAGGTGAACTCCTTCTCTTTGAGCCATCCTCAAATACGCATATTGGATGGGTCACTCTTTTATTGTTGTTTCCTTCTTGCTGTCTACATGATACATCTCATGAACGGAGGAGCAACATTGGAGATTGGCTACATGGACCTTGACATGGAGGAACGCTTGCACTTATTGGATGCACCTTCGGAATTCCACTCATGCCTCGACATCGAGCTTTGGTACACCAACACCTCCATATTTGTTGATTGTGCTCATCCATGTCATGCTCGATGGACATATCATACTCACCACAAGTTTGCACCCCATGCATGGATCGACTCACACTATGATTGCCTTGTTGCATCTTGTATTACCATGTCATCCATGATATATGAGCTTGTTCACTTCCTTAGCAAATTTGTTGTGATCTTCCTTGATGGCATATTCATACATCATGATCATATTGCCCACCATCAATTGCATGATAACATATACATATTGAGCATCCATTGCCATGTTCATGCTTTTGATGCACCATCCCATTATGACATCATTTTGCACAATGGTAGAATTTGTCGCTTTGTGCACCATGCTAATTATCCCATGAATTCTTTGCGTATCGTTCTATATCATCTTGATAAGCTTCATGCGCTTTATCATGCACTATCCCTAAGCACGGACTCACGCTTAATTGATGGACACTTGTGTGCGCTAACCATTGTATTTCCAAGTGTACTTTGTGTTTGCTCATTTTGCATGTACCACATACCGGAGACACCTTGGAGTACTTGGATTGCGCAAGACCTTCACCTACGCACCACTACAAGTCCGTCCACGCCACCCGTTTCCATGGTGATGAGGATCACGATCCGAGGTCGGATCTTTCCCAAGGGGGGGTATGATGCGGAGCATCCCACGTTCATCCCCATGTACACTCCGACTACTCTCCAAGCCCCAAGAGGACATATGACGAGACCTCGATCATACGCCATTGGACACAAGGTGAATTCACTCCTCTTCGAACCGTCACTTTCCGCATATGAGACATGGCTACTACCTCATGCATGGACCTTGCATACACTCAGGTACAACCAAGATGACCATGGAGAATCCAAGGACCAAGGCCAAGCATGGAAGAGAAGACGGAAGAAAGGAGAAGAAGAAGACGGAGCGGCTCTTTGGAACCAGGCGGACGTCCGGACCGCCGTCCGGATCATCCGGCCCAATGGATCATCCGGACCCTCCCGGATCGTCCGGGTAAATGCACCAAGGCACCCGAAGGCTTCTGCTGGCCGGATCATCCGAACTCCACCGGATCATCCAGACCCGACGCCCGGATCATCAGGGACCCGTCCGGATCATCCGCCTTGCTTATGCAGCGATGACTTGGGCCGAGGCCCGTGTACCCCGCCCTCACTTACCCCTTCGTGGCTTAGCATTATAAATAGACCTCCTCCTCCCCACTTTGAGGGTTAGCATTGGATTAGCTCATATTTGTGTGAGAGCCTTTGCTCATCCACCCGGTTACTTCTCCTCGGAGATCAGGACCTCCGTCTAGGAGAAGATCCCTCAGCGGATTCAAGACCCCTATCTAGGGAAGAACATCAAGGCCTCCTCTTGGAGATGAACAGTAACGTTGTATCCTTACCCTAGTTGACTATGTATCTTGTGGATCTCATGTGTGTATGTTGATCTAGCACTTGTGTGATCGATTCCTTGTTGGTTGAGTGATTTCCTCTCGTTTTCCCCGTGTTTCCCCTCGTGCTTCCGCGTGTTCTTCGTGTTTCCCCCGTAGGGTCCCCTCCAAACGTGAAAGATCGACGAATTAGGGTTCCACCCTACATCACGGACCCTCGTCCAGATCATCCGGCCAGCGCCTGCGCGCGTGTTGGGCTGAGCCCATGTACCCCTTCGCCCCCAACTCTATATATAGGACCCCATCTCCTCATTTTGAGACTTAGCATTGGATTAGCTCATATTTGTGTGAGAGCCTTTGCTCATCCACTCGATTACTTCTCCTCGGAGATCAGGACCTCCTTCGGAGAAGATCCCCCTGCGGATTCAAGACCCCTATCTAGGGAAGAACATCAAGGCCTCCTCTTGGAGATGAACGGTTCCTTTGTATCCTTACCCTAGTTGACTATGTATCTTGTGGATCTCATGTGTGTATGTTGATCTAGCACCTGTGTGATCGATTCCTTGTTGGTTGAGTGATTCTCTCTCGTTTTCCCCCTGTTCCCCCTTGTGCTTCCGCGTGTTCTTCGTGTTTCCTCCGTAGGATCCCCTCCAAACGTTAAAGATCGACGCTATAGGGTTCCACCCTACATCACAATCCAAGCATAATGTGCATAGGGTGTAGTGAATATAGTGTGGCACTCAACACAATAGAAAGAGCAATTGTTCATGATGTGTGAGGCAATCAAGTTAAGCATGTGACAAGCAAAGGGACATGGCATATGTGAAGAAATGATATTGGTGCAACCAACCATATGATAGTATCAAGTAGTCCAAGAATTGGATGCAACACACAAGGTATATATGTCATGAAGCATGGAAATGTGGGAATCATGGTAGAAAGCAATATCTCGAACATGCGTGCAAATGGTGCAAGCAACACATGAAGTATGATCCACAATATCCAAGCTCAAGAACGATGTCACCTTGAAAGTGTGTCCTTGTGCATTCTTCACAATGCCGAAGTGGAAGCAAATACGGTGTAGAAGCGAGTCGTGGTAGAATGTATGAGGCTCGCTCTCAAGAGCTCGAATGGTCAACTCACGTGAAGTGGAAGTCGACACGAAGTCCAAGTATCCTACACATGCACACAACAAAACAAAGAACGTATGCACATGGTAGACAAACACATCATCCATCATGATGGTTCTCTTCTCTTGCACATAACCATTAGAAGCACAAGAGCATGAGTAATATTTGCAACAATGGCGATAATCACGGCACTAGGTATATGGTGCAAAGAGATAATACAAGCATGCTTCACAAGGAATATGTCAAAATCTCCAAACATGTGTGAGAATGCTATGGGGGCAATCTCATGAGCAAGACTATAAGCATTGTTGCACTCAATACATGGCAAATCATCTAGCATGAGAGAGGCAACACATGGAGATGTATGACACGAAGCAATATGAATCATGTGCAAAGCATATAGATGGTTGTCATCAACCGCATGAGATGAGCACTTATAACACAAGAGACAATGATCAAGATATATCATGTGAGAAGCATGAGCATATATGTCATCAACCCAAGAAAGCAAGTAGTGGAACATGGGTGATGCAACATAGCGAGCATTCATAGCTATCAAATCAAGCAAGCTAGTAGTGCGAAGATGCAACATACTAGGAGGAATCATGGCAAACATGTCATTGGTGCAAATAGTGGGCATGAATAATTCACAAGTCATAGCACAAGCATGAAAGCAAGATATGAGTACAATATCATGAATGTATTGGCGAGAGGCCATATGTGAATAGCAATGGGTCATCATGACTCTCCCAACACAACAAGCATCAATAGAATGGGGCACATGATAAACATGGCAAAAGCAACAAGGATCTCCACCAAGCATGCAAATATACATAGTAATATCATAATGGAGAATCATGGGTAGATGCAAACAAGGGTCACAATTGCATGGCAAAGGCATAGAAGCAAGCATAGCATGCAAAGTGAACACGGTAAAATGAGCATAATGTGAGAAGTGGTAAATGGCCCATAGCCGTGTGAGAGCCAAGAAGAGGAATTGCGCGTAGTCCTTGCGCGAAGGGAACGGTGGTAAGGATAGTCCACAGGATCCCAAATCGTCATTGCTCTCAAGAGCTCGTTTTGTCAACTCGTGGGATTGCGAGGTTGACAAGTATTCATGGGTACCTACACAAAAGAGACACAAACCAAAGAAATTGTGCGCGTGGTAAATGTACACATCATCCATCATGATGTGTATGTGCACGTGTGAGTTAGCACGAGATAAGCAATGCTCAAAGAAATTTGAGGCATGGTATATGAACATGTCATCCATCATGAAAGAATAGTTGTTATGTATGACATGATGGGGACACAAATTGAGCAAACAAGTATATGGCACATCAAAAGCATGTTTGTTCATGGGGAGCATATGGTGCACACAAGTATTGGGATCATGCAATGGATGGGATGGGTCAAAATCTCCTAAAATGTATGAGGAAACTATGGGGGTATCCTCATGAGCAATATAGGAAACATCATATGGAGAAAATGGACAACATCCAAAATAGTGCATATCCGAAGCTAGGTGGTCATGGCATGGCCAAATGATGCAAAGGGAGCATATCAATATCATCACAAGAGAAACAAATGCCAATAACCATGGGCTTGTCATCTATGCCATATGTGCAAATTGGGTTTATTTTAATGGCATATGCATAGTCACTATGAAGAGATTGCAACTAAGACATATGGTTGATCTCATGCATAGCATATGACAAGTCAAGCGGATTATCAAACATGATGTGACCTAAAGAATTGTCACAAGAAATCCTATGTAACATGGCATCACAACTAATAGACTCCACAATAGAATCATCATACTCATCATAAATGGGCAAATCATCGCATGGGGAAATCGTACTAGCATGAAGCATGGCAATAGGTGGATCAACATCATGCAAGCAATCAATGTCAAGAATGTCCACTAGTGGGACTAGAGCATCACCTTCACCTATGTTACCTTTGTCATTCCACTCAAGTGGTGTAGGTGAGGTGGGAAAGACCAAATGGTGGTCATCATCATCATCTTGATGGAACCATGTGGGCGGTGCATCATAATCCACCATGGCCATCGTCTTGTCCAAAGGGAGGACGAAGTCGTCGAGGATCGGCGCGCCATCATAAATGGGACCTAGCACCAAACGAGAAGATACAATAGAGGTAGAGGTCAAGTTGTTAGAAATGCAAATGGCCTCACGAGACCTATCAACTATCTCACTCTCTCTATGTGGTGGTTCACTCACTCCCTCAAAATAGGTGCACTCAAACTCACGTATGGTGGAGTCACTCATCTCACTCAAGTGGTGGGGGTTGTGGCTCTCCTCACATGGGAATTGTGGCAACTCATCATATATGGGGCTAGTGGTGAAGTCACTCTCACTCTCAATATGGTGGCACAAGTCACTCAAGTCATCATACGTCGCCGTGGTCGAAGGAAGATCCCATGCTCAACCATCTCGTAAATAAATGCGCCGTGGATGAAGGCGAAGATGGCACATCATCACTCTCCTCCATGACCGAAGGGAAAATCCCATGCTCGATCATCTCGTCACCGTCGCCGTAGATGAAGGCCGAAGATGGCACATCATCACTCTCGCCTCCAAAGATGGAAGCATCATCCTTGCTCGCCACCTTGTCGCTCGCCTCCAAAGCGTGGTCCTTGAGGGTCTCTGATGTAGGGTGGAACCCTAATTCGTCGATCTTTCACGTTTGGAGGGGATCCTACGGGGGGAAACACGAAGAACACGCGGAAGCACGAGAGGAAATCACGGGGAAGAACGAGAGAGACACTCAACCGACAAGAGATCAATCACACAAGGTCTAGATCATCGGAACACGAGTGATACATGGTCCAAAATCAACAAAGGAAAGATACAAAGGTAACCGTTCTTCTCCGAGAGGAGGTCTTGAATCCATGAGGGGATCTTCCCGTAGAGGGGTCTTGGATCCGATGGATCTTCTCCCAGACGGAGGTCCTGATCTCCGTGGAGAAGTACTGGTGGATGAGCAAAGGCTCTCACAAACAAATATGAGCTAATCCAATGCTAAGTCTCAAAGTGAGGAGATGGGGTCCTATATATAGAGTTTGGGGCGAAGGGGTACATGGGCTCAGCCCAACACGCGCGCGCAGGCGCTGGCCGGATGATCCGGACGAGGGTCCGGATGATCCGGGCTGGTCCGGATGATCCGGGTGGAGTCTCGGATGAGCCGGAGGGTCGGCTGGTGGCGGCGATGGGCCGGATGTCCGGCTGGAGGTCCGGACGTCCGGGCGGGGTCCGGATGATCCGGGCCTGGGTCCGGATGATCCGGCTTCAGCGTGGAGGTTCTGTTGCCTTCGGTGGAGTTAGCCGGATCGTCCGGACCGGGGTCCGGATCATCTGGGCTCTGTCCGGATCGTCCGGGTCTCTGTCCGGATCGTCCGGCCTCTCTGGTCCTTGTTGCTTTCTCCTCTCCGTCTTCACGTATGTCTTTCGCTTCCAAATCTCCTTGCTTCCTAGCCTCTTCATGGTCAACTCCTCGGTAGCTGAGTATGCATAGAGTTTCCGTTTGAGGTAGTAACCATGTCTCATGTGAATCGAAGGAGAGTTGTGAGAGGAGTGATGTCACCTCGTTTTCAAGAGCCCTTGCACGTGCTCGAGTCGTCGGTCCTTGTGGTGTTGTAGGTGTTGATGTAGAGTCCATGGGGATGATGGAAGGATGCTCCGCATCATATCCCCTCCCTTCGAAAGGATCCGACCTTGGATCTAGATCTTCATCACCATGGAAAGGCGAGAGGTCTTTGACGTTGAAGGTGTCGCTCACGTTGTACTTGTCGCTTGGTAGGTCGAGCTTGTAGGCGTTGTTGTTGTAGCGCGCTAACACCTTGAAGGGTCCGTCGGCTCGGGGTAGTAGTTTGGACTTACGCTCGTTGGGGAAGCGTTCCTTGCGAAGGTGTAGCCACACGAGATCGCCTATGTTGAAGATCATGGGTTGCTTGTTGATGTTGATCTTTGTCGCTAGTCGTTGTACTTGGCGCTCGATGGTGTTTCTTGTATCTTCTTGCATCTTCTTGATGTAGCTTGCACGGGCACTTGCGTCGAGGTTGGTGCGCTCTTGTAGAGGTAGAGGTAGAATGTCCAATGGGGACAATGGGTTGAAGCCGTATACGACCTCGAAAGGGGACTTGCCGGTTGTCGAATGTCTTGCGCGGTTGTAGGTGTACTCGGCGATGGGTAGACACGTCTCCCACTCCTTGATGTTCTTCTTGATCAAGACGCGAAGTAGAGTGGAGAGCGTCCGGTTCGTCACCTCCGTTTGGCCGTCGGTTTTAGGGTGGTATGCGGAGGAGAACAAGAGCTTGATTCCGAGCTTGGCGCAAAGAGTTTTCCAAAAGTAACTCAAGAACTTGACGTCGCGGTCGGAGACGATTGACTTTGGTACTCCATGGAGGCGCAAGATTTCCCTACAAAAGAGATTTGCAATATGTGAAGCATCGTCTACCTTGTTGCAAGGGATGAAATGTGCCATTTTAGAAAATCGGTCCACAACAACAAACACAGAGTCCTTTCCATTTTGAGTTCTAGGCAAACCAAGTACAAAGTCCATGCTAATGTCTTCCCAAGGTTGATAAGGAATAGGAAGAGGCATGTAAAGACCATGAGATAGAGCTTTTGACTTAGCTTTGCGGCATGTTGAGCATCTTGTGGTGAAGCGTGAGACGTCTCGAAACATCTTTGGCCAAAAGTAGTTCTTGGAGAGCGTGGCGAATGTCTTGTCGCGTCCAAAGTGTCCCATGAGTCCACCGCCATGAGCCTCTTGCAGAAGGAGCAAACGAAGAGAAGACTCGGGTATGCATTGATAGAGGCAAAGGTGTCCCGTCTTTCGATGAGATGGTGGATTTCGCTTTGTGGAAGTCGACTTTGACAATCCGACTACGAACGTGCGAGGACGTCGCGCCTTAGCAATCGCTAAACCAACTCCGAGAGGTTATTGACCACGCCGGAGCACGATCAACCTGACCACGAGGGTCTGTTTCCTGCGAGCAAACGAAGAACAAGCAAGAAACTGAGATTGCAATCTGGATATTGCGAATATAAGATGAAAGCTTTATTGATCAAGGTGGGGTTCCGTGGCGCCTTTGTCAGTCGTTGAACACAAACGGCACGCGAAGTTGCAGCTATGGCGAACTTTTGATCTAAACAAAACCCAAGTCTAAACGGTGCCCTAAGGGCTGTATATATGGAGGAAGAGGGGTGAATTTCGTGGCCCTTGGTGGAGGGGTCCAAACTAACCCTATCTCTTGTTTCCCCACACATACGGACTCTAAAAATAGCCTATACTAATGTATTTCGAAATTACATGGGCCTGGCCCAATAATAAGGTGACGCAGCACCTAGAATAGCCTATGGACGAATATTATGAAGTGGCATCTTGTATATTTCGTCCAAGGCTTCATGCACTCCTTATGGTGGCTTCAAAGTCCTGAAATCATCACTTGTAACTCCGTTCTTGATCCCTTTGCATGCCATCAACTCCATGTGTGTTCTTGCTCCAATGTTCATCCTTCTCCAAGCTAGGCCCTTCATTTGTAAGCAAAACAAATGTATCCAATTTAGGCAGCATCATATTCTCATGAACATTAGAATCATTACCAAGAAACGAAAGTACACGGTAATTTAGTTGGCGTCTTGTGAGCTCTAGTAATTGGTCCAAGATGTATAGCAGCAGGGGCTGTGGGTGTAACAATGGTATTGATGTCCTCATCATCCTCCCTTCTTGAAATGAAGTCGTCCTCGACGGCAGCTCATCTTCCTCACCCAAATATGGCTTCAAATCTGCAATGTTAAAAGTGGGACTAACCCCAAAATCTGCAGGCAGCTCAAGTTTATATGCATTATCATTTACTTTCTCCAACACCTTAAAGGGACCAGCAGACGTGGCATTAGCTTTGATTTGCGCAAATCAGAAATCTATCCTTTCGCAAATGTAACCAAACAAGATCTCCGTGCAAACACAACATGTTTTCTACCCTTATCTCCAAAGAAGTTTATATTTAGCATTCATCGCTCAATGTTTTCCTTAGTTAACTCATGCATTTTAAAATCAATTCAGCACGTTCTTTAGCATCAAACTTAACCTTCTCCGAAGATGGAAGAGGCAACAAATCAATTGGTGCACGAGGTAGGAAACCATACACAACTTCAAAAGGGCACATCTTAGTAGTAGAATGCAATGAGCGATTATAAGCAAATTCAATATGAGGCAAGCATTCCTCCCACATTTTCTTATTATTCTTTAGAACAGCCCTAAGCATAGTAGACAATGTTCTATTGACTACTTCATTTTGTCCATCGGTTTGGGGGTGACAAGTAGTACTAAAAGCAGTTTAGTCCCCAACTTAGCCCATAAACATCTCCAAAAGTGGCTAAGAAATTTAGTATCACGATCTGAAACAATAGTATTTGGCACACCATGCAAGCGAATAATTTCACGAAAGAACAAATCAGCAACATTGACAAAGATCATCGCTTTTATGACATGGTATAAAGTGTGCCATTTTCGAGAATCTATCCACGACAACAAATATGCTATCCTCCCTTCTTTGTTCTAGGTAAACCTAAAACAAAGTCCATAGATATATCCTCCCAAGGAACACTAGGTACAGGCAAAGGCATATATAAACCATGAGGATTTAGTCGTGACTTAGCTTTTTGACATGTAGTGCAGCGAGCAATAAAACGCTCAACATCCGTCTCATCTTTGGCCAAAAGAAATGTGTAGCAAGTCGTCTTCCGTCTTCTTCACGCCAAAGTGTCCCATTAGTCCTCCTCCATGCGCCTCCTGCAACAACAAAAGACGAACGGAGCTAGCTGGAATGCATAGCTTGTTAGCACGAACACAAATCCATCATTAACGACAAACTTGTTCCATGTTCTTCCTTCTTTACAATTCTGCAATACATCTTTAAAATCAGCATCATGCACATATTGATCTTTGATGGTCTCCAAACCAAATATTTTGAAGTCAAGTTGTGAAAGCATAGTATAGCGACGAGACAATGCATCAAGAATAACATTTTCTTTACCCTTCTTGTGTTTAATGACATAAGGGAAAGTCTCAATGAATTCAACCCATTTAGCATGTCTACGATTCAGTTTAGCTTGACTTTTAATATGTTTCAAAGATTCATGATCGAATGTATAACAAATTCTTTGGGCCATAAATAATGTTGCCATGTTTCTAAAGTCCTAACAAGAGCATTTAATTCTTTATCATAAGTAGAATAATTCAGACTAGGCCCATTCAATTTTTCGAAAAGTATGCAACAGGTTTGCCATCTTGTAATAACACACCTCCTAATCCAATTCCACTAGCATCACATTCAAGCTCAAAAGTCTTATTAAAATCAGGAAGTTGGAGTAAAGGAGCATGTGTCAACTTAGCTTTCAATACCGTGAAGGCTTCTTCCATGCGGTACCCCAAACAAAAGGCACATCCTTCTTTGTAAGCTCGTTGAGAGGTGCAGCAATGGTGCTGAAATCTCTCACAAAACGCCTATAGAAACCAGCGAGGCCAAGGAAACTCCTCACTTGTGTGACCGTTTTGGGCTGCGGCCAACTCTCAATAGCTTCAATCTTGGCTTTATCAACTTCAATTCCTGTGGAGTAACAACATAGCCAAGAAAAGATACTCGGTCGGTGCAAAAGGTGCACTTCCCAAGGTTACCAAACAAGCGTGCATCACGTAGAGCATTAAAAACAACACGTAAATGTTCCAAATGTTCTTCCAAAGATTTGCTATAAATCAGTATATCATCAAAATAGACTACCACAAATCGTCCAATGAAAGCACGTAAAACTTCGTTCATTAATCTCATGAAAGTACTAGGTGCATTAGTTAACCCAAAAGGCATGACTAACCACTCATATAATCCAAACTTAGTTTTAAATGCTGTTTTCCATTCATCTCCCAATTTCATACGAATTTGATGGTATCCACTACGCAAATCAACTTTGGAGAATATTGTAGAGCCACTCAGTTCATCAAGCATATCATCTAGCCTAGGAATAGGGTGACGATAACGAATAGTAATATTATTAATGCCTCTACAATCAACACACATACGTGACGTACCATCCTTTTTCGGCACTAGAATAATAGGAACAACACAAGGACTAAGGGATTCGCGTATATAACCTTTGTCGAGCAGCTCCTGTACTTGACGCATAATCTCCTTCGTCTCCTCTGGATTGGTACGGTATGGTGCACGGTTGGGTAACGATGCACCGGGAATTAAGTCAATTTGATGCTCAATCCCTCGAATAGGTGGTAATCCGGTGGCACGTCTTGTGGAAAGACGTCGTGAACTCTGCAAAATGTTAGTGACAGCAGGGGCAAAGAGGAAGGCACGTCCTCGAATGAAAATAATGCCTCTTTGCACACAAAAGCATAGCAAACAGATTTGCTAAAATCTAACTCATCAATATCAGATTTGGTGGCAAGTAAACATGCACTTTTCAATTAAATTTCGAAACAACAGTAGATGATTTATTAATAGGCTTCATGTGTTGCTCAAATTCTTTTGCCACAATCTGATTTTCACTCTTATTTTCTCTCTGTTTTGCTTTATTAGCTCTATTAATATCATCTTTCAAAATGGACTCAGGAGTCATAGGAAGCAAAGTAATATTTTTATCCTTATGAACAAGAGTATACTTGATTGTTTCTACCATGGTGTATAGAATTCTTATCAAATTGCCATGGTCTACCAAGTAACAAGGAACATGCTTGCATAGGTACCACATCACAATCAACATAATCAGCATATGTAGAGATACTAAAATGCACACGAACAAGACGTGTTACCTTAACCTTCCCGCTGTTGTTGAACCATTGGATGTAGTAAGGATGTGGATGTGGTCTTGTGGTGAGAGATAGCTTCTCCACCATCTCCATGCTAGCCAAGTTGTTGCAGCTCCCTCCATCTATGATGACGCTGAATAGAACGTTCCTTCACAACTCCTTTTGTATGGAACAAATTATGCCTCTGATTTTGCTCACTTGTGTAACCTGCACACTCAAAACACGTTGAGCAACTAAACATTCATACTGTCAAGCATCTTCAGCAGCCATGTATTGTGTCTCATGATCGTAATCATCTCCACCGTGTTCCTCATGTGTAATAAGAGCCAAAGTCTCCTCATCATAGTCACTAGCGGACTCATACCCACCATCCTCCGTAGCAATCATCACACGCTGAGATTTGCATTCTCTCAAAAATGTCCTCTTCCCTTACAACGACGACAAATAATATCACTTGTGTGCCCTGTTGACGCCATGGAAGAAGAGCTCTGCAGGCCCAGCAGTGTGCTCTTGGCGAGATAGTGGTGGTTGTGCCTGCTTTCTTGTATCACGGTTGGAGGTGGCACCAAGGAGGTGATGGTGCGGTGGAAGTAGATGATGCACGTGGTGTCCATGATGAAGGTCGACCTGCGAAAAAGTTAGTGCGCCGCCAATGCCCATCGATCCTGCACTTCACGTTCAGCTTTACAAGCAAGATGGAATAAGCGAGTGATATTATTATAATCCTTATAGTCTAGAATGGTCTGAATCTCTCTATTTAATCCACCCGTAAAACGTGCAAGCATAGCTTCATTCTCCTCAACAATACCACATCTAATCAAGCCAGTTTGCAATTCCCGATAATATTCTTCTACAGAATTTTTTCTTGTCTTAAGCGCTGCAATTTTTGAAGTAATTCACGTTGATAATATGGTGGAACCCAACGAGTACGCATAGCAGTTTTCAAAGCAGCCCAAGTAGCTGGAACAGGATATAATCTACAATGTTCGGACCACCAAACACATGCAAAGCTAGTGAAAGCACAAACAGCAGCAGGAACACGTCTCTCCTCAGGATATTGTAAACATGTAAATCGTTGTTCAGTTTCTAACTCCCAAGTAAGATATATATCGAGAACATATCTACCCTCAAATGGTGGAATATTCAATTTCAGTTTAGGGAGATGGTCATGATCTCGCACTGAGGGGAGCCCTAGCATTGCCATTATTTGCATGTGGACGACCTGGTGGTTGTGGTGCTGGTGGTTGCACGTAGTTCGATGTTGATCAACCTCCTCCTCGTAATCTCCCACATAATCATCCTCCTCGGTACCAGCAGCAACAGAGCAGGAGCCAAAGAAGCACCAACAGAGTAGTAGCAGCGGCACCAGAATTTTGTCCTAGCTCAAGAGGAACACGCTGAGCTCGTCCATACTGATTCGGAAGGGGCGTGGTTGTTGTCGTTCAGAGGTGCGATAGGTGCAGCTGGCGGTGGTTGTGGAAAACGCAGCGAGCAATTCATCAAACTTGCTATCAAGCTTTGTTTCAAACGTCTTCTCAATGCCATCTATCTTCTCCATGGCCTCGTCAAATCTGTTTACCACATCTTGCACCTGCCCAATCATCATTTGCTGAAACTTATCATGTAGCTGTTTGTTTGTCGTTTCTCCCAATCAGTCTCATCGGCCTGTGTTCCTGCCATGGTTAGCAGCAATAGAAACACACAAGAATATGATCCTCTGAGACTACTAGGAAGTGGTGGTGGTGGTGTGGTGGGCAGTCACAAATCCGTGAAGCAAATCTCAAATTCTTACCAGTTCTTACCCAAAGAAGAGGTGGTGATCGGCAACCGTTGTAGTCAAAACTCTCAAAGCTTGGCTATAGCGATTACGGGGAGAATCAAACGCACGACGTAGATGTATGTGGAGCTGGGAAGGCTTATAATATGGTAGCAAAAGGGTCACAATAATCAAATCGAGATGCAAAGTTGAATAAGCGCTCAACGACGGTCTCAGGTTGGTCCTAGGCTAGACCGTGCTAGAGACGCGAGCCTAGAACACTAACAAAATCACGGCGCTGCACGTAAACAAAGGAAAAGCACACTCTGAATTTTTTTTTTCGCTTTTTTTTTTCTGCTGCTTTTTTTTTTTTTTTTTTTTTTTTTAAAAAATCACTATAATGGCGAGTGTCTCAAAACTCTTCCTGTGTCAAATCGACAGGATGGGCACGAAATTTTTCGACCAAATTTTTTTTTTTGACCGCCTGACCCAAAACTGAAACGGGTCAAAAAACTTTCTATAACGGCGATCGCTCAATACGCTTAGAAACACCTAAAATAGGATAGCCGAAAATTTTTTATCCCGTGCGTTTTGGAAAATTTTGGGCCTAAACGGAGGGTGGTTTCGGACTCTTTTTTTTTTTGAAACCAACCTCTTCTACGGACGGCAAAAGATTGCTGGAATCGAAACCTACTCGCACAAGGAAACACGAATCGGAAATTAGATGGATCCCAAAACAAATCTAATATGCAAGGAACTCGGATTGGTGGTGGATATATGGTGGTGGTATATGGCAACGGTGGTGGTATATGGCAGCGGTGGTGGTATATGGATACGGATTGAGCGGTGGCGGATAAGCGGTGGTGGGAGATGGCGAGGCGATGATGATGGTGCGGCGGCGGCGTGACAACTTATGACCGAACTCAAACTCTAAAAGACTAGACTCTAAGACCAAAGAACTCGACACGACGATGCAACCGCAAATTCAACAACGCAAATACGAAAAAGATTATGCAAAGGCTCGATTGGTTCGGATATGATGACCTAACCCTAATTTTTTTGGCTTTTTCGTGGACTGTAGGTATGAAGAACAGACTCGATCTAAACTACGAAAAACTGTAAAATCTCACCGAGCAACCTGGAAATCTGATACCACTTGATAGAGGCAAAGGTGTCCCGTCTTTCGATGAGATGGTGGATTTCGCTTTGTGGAAGTCGACTTTGACGATCCGACTACGAACGTGCGAGGACGTCGCGCCTTAGCAATCGCTAAACCAACTCCGAGAGGTTATTGACCACGCCGGAGCACGATCAACCTGACCACGAGGGTCTGTTTCCTGCGAGCAAACGAAGAACAAGCAAGAAACTGAGATTGCAATCTGGATATTGCGAATATAAGATGAAAGCTTTATTGATCAAGGTGGGGTTCCGTGGCGCTTTGTCAGTCGTTGAACACAAACGAAACGCGAAGTTGCAGCTATGGCGAACTTTTGATCTAAACAAAACCCAAGTCTAAACGGTGCCCTAAGGGCTGTATATATGGAGGAAGAGGGGTGAATTTCGTGGCCCTTGGTGGAGGGGTCCAAACTAACCCTATCTCTTGTTTCCCCACACATACGGACTCTAAAATAGCCTATACTAATGTATTTCGAAATTACATGGGCTGGCCCAATAATAAGGTGACGAAGCACCTAGAATAGCCTATGGACGAATATTATGAAGTGGCATCTTGTATATTTCGTCCAAGGCTTCATGCACTCCTTATGGTTGCTTCAAAGTCCTGAAATCATCACTTGTAACTCCGTTCTTGATCCCCTTGCGCATGCCATCAACTCCATGTGTGTTCTTGCTCCAATGTTCATCCTTCTCCAAGCTAGGCCCTTCATTTGTAAGTAAAACAAATGTATCCAATTTAGGCAGCATCATATTCTCATGAACATTGGAATCATTACCAAGAAACGAAAGTACCTGGTAATTTAGTTGGCGTGCGCGAGCTCTAGTAATTGGTCCAGTATGTATAGCAGCAGGGGCTGTGGGTGTAACAATGGTATTGATGTCCTCATCATGCATAGTTTGTTAGCTCTCATAAGGTAACCATCCTTGAGGTAATATTGTTCCCAAGATGTATGCGTCAAACATTTAGCTTAATGATGTGCAAAAGATGGATCACTAGCATACAAATCTTTGATGTGCTCAAAGCCAATAACATTCAACTCAAGTTGGGTGACAAGCGTGCATATGCGTGAAAGTGCATCGGCAACTACATTTTCCTTGCCCTTAATGTACTTGATCACATCTGGAAAAGATTCAATAAATTCACTCCATTTGGCATGACGCTTGTTCAATTTAGTTTGACCTTTTAAGTACTTAAGCGTTTCATGATTGGTATGGATGACAAACTCATGAGGTCTAAGATAATGTTCCCAAACATGTAGCACACGCACTAAAGCATACAATTCCTTGTCATACACGGGATAGTTAAGTTGAGCACCGGAGAGTTTTTCACTAAAATAAGCAATGACTCGTTTTTCTTTCATTAAAACTCCGCCTATTCCGGTACCACTTGCATCACAATGGACCTCAAAAGTTTTGTCAAAATTGGGCAAAGCAAGAATCGGAGCATGAGTAAGCAAAGACTTGAGTTCATCAAAAGCGTTGGATTGCAAAGGTCCCCAAACAAAAGGAGTATTCTTCTTACTCAAAGCATGCAAAGGAGCTGTAATGGTGCTAATGTTTTTCACAAAGCGGCGATAAAAACCTGCAAGACCAAGGAAACTTCGCACTTGTTGCAAATTGGTTGGTTGGGGCCAAGTTTTAATTGCTTTGATCTTAGTTTCATCAACATGGACACCCTTGGAAGAGACAACGAAACCCAAGAAAACCACTTTGTCAACTCCAAAAGTGCATTTTTTCAAGTTGGCATAAAGACTTTCCTTTCGAAGTGTTTGCAAGACAAGCTTAACTTGATCAAGATGCTCTTTCATTGTTTTGCTAAACACAATAATATCATCGAAGTAAATCACAACAAAGATTCCAATGTATGGACGAAGTACATGATGCATGAGACGCACAAAAGTTCCGGGAGCTTCCGACAAACCCATAGGCATAACCAACCATTCATATAAGCCAAATTTTGTTTTGAAAGCAGTTTTCCATTCATCGCCCTCATGAATGCGTATTTGATAATAGCCACTTTTAAGATCAATTTTTGAGAAAAAGTTGGCTCCACTAAGTTCATCAAGCATGTCATCTAAGCGAGGAATGGGATGCCTATAGCGCACGGTGATAGCATTTATGGGTCTACAATCGAAACACAAGCGGAAACTTCCATCGGGCTTAGGCACAAGAATAACGGGAACGGCACAAGGGCTTAAGCTTTCACGTACATGACCGTTGTCGATTAGTTGTTGTACTTGCCGTTGAATCTCCTTGGTTTCTTCGGGATTGACACGGTAGGGAGCTTTGTTTGGAAGTGGTGCTCCGGGAATGAGGTCGATTCAATGCTCAATGCCTCGTAGAGGAGGTAGTCCCGGAGGTAGCTCATCGAGGAAAACATCTTGAAATTCCTGCAAAAGAGATTGAAACACCAAAGGTAGCTCATGAGTGGTGTTAGTTTTTGGTTCGCCATCCTTGCACACAAGGACAAAGTGCATCACACTCGATGGGTTCTCACACACTTCTCTCATCTCATGTTTGGTGGCGAATAGTATGAGGTTTTTCTCTCTAGGCGAAGAGGCGCTCAAATTTGGCTTGTGGCTCACACTCACTTTTTGGTGGCTCACTTTCTCACTCTTCTCTCTTTGGTTGGTGGCTTGTTTGTCGGCAATCACTTGACTAGGAGACATGGGTCGTAAAACATATTCTTTGCCTTTCATCTTGGAGCTATAGTGGTTTGTACGCCCATTGTGGTAGACACCACGGTCGAATTGCCATGGCCGACCAAGGAGGAGGTGGCACACGGTCATTGGGACCACATCACACTCCAAAGTGTCTTCATATGCACCGATTTTGAAGGATACTTGGACCGTATGCTCAACTCAGACAGTCGAGTCACTTAGCCATTGAACCTTGTAGGGTTGCGGATGCTTCTTCTTGACCAATTGGAGCTTGGAGCATAGTTCTTCACTTGCCAAGTTGTGGCAACTACCTCCATCGATGATGACCTTGACGGATCTCCCATTGATGCCGGCCTTTGTGTGGAAGATGTGGCATCATTGGTCTTCTTCTTGTTGATGTTGAAGTGTCAAGACTTTGGAGACAACAAGAGCGGGACTTGTATCTTCATCACAAAAGACTTGATCATCTTCATCCTCGTTGATGCGCCGGTGCATGGCCACTTGCTCAATAGCGTCCATTTCATCTTCACTCATTGAGTCGTAGGTGCCATCGTCGTTGAGTATCATGGTCCGCTTGTTGGTGCATTCATATGACTTGTGGCCTCGGCCGCCGCAAGTAAAACACTTGAAGGAGCTTGTCTTGACGGTCTCATCGTTTGGATTAGATGATGAAGCACGCGGCTTGGAGTTGCTTGTAGTAGGAGGAGGACGACTTAAACTTGTAGAAGCTTTCTTGTAACTTGGCTTGTCGTCGTTTGTTGGAGAAGGCTTGGTTGATGTCGAAGTTGGAGTAGTTGTTGAAGCTTGGTTGTTGGAGAAGCCGTATGTCTTGGATGAGTACTTGGTGTACTTGAAGTCATCTTGCACTTGTCGTTCCGCCTTTGTAGCTTGATGCACGAGCTCAATGAGGTTGGAGTAGGGTTGGAAGTCGGCGATCTTCTTGATGGGATGGTTGAGTCCATTCAAGAATCGTGCCATTGTTTGTTCATCATCCTCCTTGACATTGGCTCGAATCATGGCAATCTCCATTTCCTTGTAGTATTCTTCAACACTCTTTGTTCCTTGCTTGAGGAGTTGTAGCTTCTTGAAGAGATCACGGTTGTAGTAGGTGGGTACAAAGCGTGCTCGCATGACATCCTTCATTTGAGACCAAGTGGTGATTGGAGGTTCACCTCTTGCTTGTCGTCGCTCAAGTACTTGTTCCCACCATATTAGCACATAGTCTTGGAACTCAAGTGATGCCATAGCGATCTTCTTCTCTTCCTCATAGTTGTGCAAACGAAAGATTTTGTCGACCTTCAATGCCCATGAGAGGTACTCTTCGGGATCATTGGTTCCATTGAACTTGGGCATTGTGAACTTGAGCTTGCCATAGCGTTGTTCATCATTGTGTTGAGGTCTATGTTGATGATGACGTTCTTGACGTGGGGGGTAATCATCCTCATGTTGCTCTTGGTGAGGAGGAAGTCCATTATCAACTTGCTCTTGCTGACCTTGAGGTTGGGGATGAGCTTGAGTAGCTTGTGGAGGAGCTTGTGGGTCTTGACTTTGCGCACGCGGATGGTAGTTCCTCTCTTGTATTTCTTCTCGAAGGGCTTCCTCTTGATTGCGCCTTTCGCGATTGCGGTTGGCGAGAGCTCGACTTGATGCTTGAAGGGCGCGTTCCGCCTCAAGAGCTTGTGCTTCTCGTTGTTGTTGTTGAAGACGTTTAGTCTCGGCGTCTTGTTGCTCTTGGTGTAGGCGCGCTCGTTCTTGTTCTTGTTGGTGACGAAGACGTTGTCGTTCTTGAGCTTGAGCAAACGCCACTTGGTTCGATTAAGGACGAGCAACTTGTTCATCAACTTGCTCTTGGGTATGCTTGTCATGTAGCGGGTTGCGAGATGCATGCCGATCTTGACGCGCGGATCGTCGAAGAATGTTCGACGACTGATGAGGACATCAATACCATTGTTACACCCACAACCCCTGCTGCTATACATACTGGACCAATTACTAGAGCTCGCGCACGCCAACTAAATTACCAGGTACTTTCGTTTCTTGGTAATGATTCTAATGTTCATGAGAATATGATGCTGCCTAAATTGGATACATTTGTTTTGCTTACAAATGAAGGGCCTAGCTTGGAGAAGGATGAACATTGCAGCAAGAACAAGCATGGAGATGATGGCAGACGCAAGGGGGACAAGAACGGAGTTACAAGTGACGATTTCAGGACTTTGAAGCCACCATAATGAGTGCATGAAGCCTTGGACGAAATATACAAGATGCCACTTCATAAATTTCGTCCAGAGGCTATTCTAGGTGCTCGTCACCTTATTATTGGGCCAGGCCCATGTAATTTCGAAATACATAAGTATAGGCTATTTTAGAGTCCGTATGTGTGGGGAAACAAGAGATAGGGTTAGTTTGGACCCCTCCACCAAGGGCCACGAAATTCACCCCCTCTTCCTCCATATATACAGCCCTTAGGGCACCGTTTAGACTTTGGGTTTTGTTTAGATTAAAGTTCGCCATAGCTGCAACTTCGCGTGCCGTTTGTGTTCAACGACCGCACAAAGACGCCTCGTAATCCCACCTTGATCAATAAAGCTTTCATCTTATATTCGCAATATCCAGATTGCAATCTCGCACTCTTGCTTGTTCTTCGTTGCTCGCAGGAAATAGACCCTCGTGGTCGTTTGATCGTGCTCGGCGTGGTCAATAACCTCTCGGAGTTGGTTTAGCGGTTGCTAAGGCGCGACGTCCTCGCACGTTCGTAGTCGGATCGTCAAAGTCGACTTCCACCAAAGCGAAATCCACCATCTCATCGAAAGACGGGACACCTTTGCCTCTATCAAGTGGTATCAGATTTCCGTGTTGCTCGGTGAGATTTTACGCTTTTTCGTAGTTTAGATCGAGTCTGTTCTTCATACCTATAGTCCACGAAAAAGCCAAAAAAATTAGGGTTAGTTCATCCCATCCAACCAATCGAGCCTTTGCATAATCTTTTACGTATTTGCTTTGTTGAATTTGCGGTTGCATCGTCGTGTCAAGTTGCTGGTCTTAGCGTCTAGTCTTTTAGAGTTTCGAGTTCATTCACACAGGTTGTCACGCTTGCCGCTGCCATATACCACCACCACATATTCACCGCTAATCCGAATCCATATACGCCACCACATATCCGCTGCCATCATGCCCATCCGAGTCCACCTGCAACATATATCCGCCACCAGTCCGAGTTCCACCAGATTCATCTCCGCCACCTGTCCGAGTTCCACCAGATTCATCTCCGCCACCAGTCCTAGTCCGAGTCCAGTAATTGTTGCATTGTTCTCGATTTCCAGATCACGCGATACTCCGAGTCGTGACAGAGAAGGACTCCCGAACTTCCGAGCCATCCGCAGAAGAAAAATAGTTCCAGTTTCAAAAAAAAGAGAAAAAAAAGGTGCAAAAAATAAGTGAAAAAAAAGAAAAAAAATTCAGTGTGTGCTCCTCCCTTGTTTACGTGCAGCGCCGTGATTTTGTTAGTGTTCTAGGCTCGCGTCTCTAGCACGGTCTAGCCTAGGACCAGCACAGTACCGTCGTTGAGCGTTTATTCAATTTTGCATCTGTTGTAGGGTGGAACCCTAATTCGTCGATCTTTCACGTTTGGAGGGGATCCTACGGAGGGAACACGAAGAACGCGCGGAAGAACGATAGGAAATCACGAGGAAGAACAAGGGAGACACTCAATCGACAAGAGATCAATCACACAAGGTCTAGATCATCGAAGCACGAGTGATACATGGTGCAAAATCAACAAAGGAAAGATAAAAACGTAGCCGTTCTTCTCCCGGAGGATGTCTTGAATCCACGAGGGGATCTTCCCGTAGAGGGGTCTTGAATCCGATGGATCTTCTCCTAGACGGAGGTCCTGATCTCCGTGGAGAAGTACCGGTGGATGAGCAAAGGCTCTCACACACAAATATGAGCTAAGCCAATGCTAAGTCTCAAAGTGAGGAGAGGGGGTCCTATATATAGAGTCTGGGGCAAAGGGGTACATGGGCTCAGCCCAACACGCGCGCACAGACGCTGGCCGGACGATCCGGGCGACGGTCCGGATGATCCGGGCTGGTTCGGATGATCCGGGTGGGGGCCCGGATGGTCCGGGTGCTCTGCTGGTGACGGCGCAGGGCCGGATGTCCGGCTGGGGGTCCGGACGTCCGGGCGGGGTCCGGATGATCCGGCTGGGGTCGGATGATCCGGCTTCAGCGTGGAGGTTCTGTTGCCTTCGGTGGAGTTAGCCGAATCGTCCGGACCGGGGTCCGGATCATCCGGGCTCTGTCCGGATCGTCCGGGCCTCTGTCCGGATCGTCCGGCCTCTCTGGTCCTTGTTGCTTTCTCCTCTCCGTCTTCACGCATGTCTTCCGCTTCCGATTCTCCTTGCTTCCTAGCCTCCTCATGGTCTACTCCTTGGTGCCTGAGTATGCATAGAGTTTCCGTTTGAGGTAGTAACCATGTCTCATGTGAATCGAAGGAGAGTTGTGAGAGGAGTGATGTCACCTCGGTTTCAAGAGCTCTTGCACGTGCTCAAGTCATCGGTCCTTGTGGTGTTGTAGGTGTTGATGTAGCGTCCATGGGGATGATGGAAGGATGCTCCGCATCATATCCCCTCCCTTCGAAAGGATCCGACCTCGGATCTAGTTCTTCATCCCCATGGAAAGGCGAGAGGTCTTTGACGTTGAAGGTGTCGCTCACGTTGTACTTGTCGCTTGGTAGGTCAAGCTTGTAGGCGTTGTTGTTGTAGCGTGCTAACACCTTGAAGGGTCCATCGGCTCGAGGTAGAAGTTTGGACTTGCGTTCGTTGGGGAAGCGTTCCTTGCGAAGGTGTAGCCACGCGAGATCGCCTATGTTGAAGATCATGGGTTGCTTGTTGATGTTGAGCTTGGTCGCTAGTCGTTGTACTTGGCGCTCGATGGTGTTTCTTGTATCTTCATGCATCTTCTTGATGTAGCTTGCACGAGCACTTGCGTCGAGGTTGGTGCACTCTTGTAGAGGTAGAGGTAGGATGTCCAATGGGGACAATGGGTTGAAGCCGTAGACGACCTCGAAGAGGGACTTGCCGGTCGTCGAATGTCTTGCGCGGTTGTAGGCGTACTCGGCGATGGGTAGACACGCCTCCCACTCCTTGATGTTCTTGTTAATCAACACGCGAAGTAGAGTGGATAGCGTCCGGTTTGTCACCTCCGTTTGGCCGTCGGTTTGAGGATGGTATGCGGAGGAGAACAAGAGCTTGATTCCGAGCTTGGCGCAAAGACTTTTCCAAAAGTAACTCAAGAACTTGACGTCACGGTCGGAGACGATTGACTTTGGTACTCCATGGAGGCGCAAGATTTCCCTACAAAATAGATTTGCAATATGTGAAGCATCGTCTACTTTGTTGCAAGGAATGAAATATGCCATTTTGGAAAATCTGTCCACAACAACAAATACGGAGTCCTTTCCATTTTGAGTTCTAGGCAAACCAAGTACAAAGTCCATGCTAATGTCTTCCCAAGGTTGATAAGGAATAGGAAGAGGCATGTAAAGACCATGAGATTGAGCTTTTGACTTAGCTTTGCGGCATGTAGAGCATCGGGTGGTGAAACGTGAAGCGTCTCGAAACATCTTTGGCCAAAAGTAGTTCTTGGAGAGCGTGGCGAAAGTCTTGTCGCGTCTAAAGTGTCCCATAAGTCCACCGCCATGAGCCTCTTGCAAAAGGAGCAAACGAAGAGAAGACTCGGGTATGCAAAGTTTGTTAGCTCTCATAAGATAACCGTCCTTAAGGTAATATTGTTCCCAAGATGTATGCGTCAAACATTTAGCATAATGATGTGCAAAAGATGGATCACTAGCATACAAATCTTTGATGTGCTCAAAACCAATAACATTCAACTCAAGTTGGGTGACAAGCGTACATATGCGTGAAAGTGCATCGGCAACTACATTTTCCTTGCCCTTAATGTACTTGATCACATATGGAAAAGATTCAATAAATTCACTCCATTTAGCATGTCGCTTGTTCAATTTAGTTTGACCTTTTAAGTACTTAAGCGTTTCATGATCGGTGTGGATGACAAACTCATGAGGTCTAAGATAATGTTCCCAAACATGTAGCACACGCACTAAAGCATACAATTCTTTGTCATACACGGGATAGTTAAGTTGAGCACCGGAGAATTTTTCACTAAAATAAGCAATGACTCGTTTTTCTTGCATTAAAACTCCGCCAATTCCGGTACCACTTGCATCACAATGGACCTCAAAAGTTTTGTCAAAATTGGGTAAAGCAAGAATCGGAGCATGAGTAAGCAAAGACTTGAGCTCATCAAAAGCGTTTGATTGCAAAGGTCCCCAAACAAAAGGAGTATTCTTCTTACTCAAAGCATGCAAAGGAGCTGCAATAGTGCTAAAGTTTTTCACAAAGCGGCGATAAAAACCTGCAAGACCAAGGAAACTTCGCACTTGTTGCAAATTGGTGGGTTGGGGCCAAGTTTTAATTGCTTTGATCTTAGTTTCATCAACATGAACACCCTTGGAAGAGACAACGAAACCCAAGAAAACCACTTTGTCAACTCCAAAAGTGCATTTCTTCAAGTTGGCATAAAGACTTTCCTTTCGAAGCGTTTGCAAAACAAGCTTAACATGATCAAGATGCTCTTTCATGGTTTTGCTAAACACAAGAATATCATCGAAGTAAACCACAACAAAGATTCCAATGTATGGGCGAAGTACATGATGCATAAGACGCACAAAAGTTCCGGGAGCTTCCGACAAACCCATAGGCATGACCAACCACTCATATAGGCCAAATTTTGTTTTGAAAGCAGTTTTCCATTCATCACCCTCATGAATGCGGATTTGATAATAGCCACTTTTAAGATCAATTTTGAGAAAAGTTGGCTCCACTAAGTTCATCAAGCATATCATCTAAGCGAGGAATGGGATGCCTATAGCACACGGTGATAGCATTTATTGGTCTACAATCGGAGCACAAGCGGAATGTTCCATCGGGCTTAGGCACAAGAATAACGGGCACGGCACAAGGGCTTAAGCTTTCACGTACATGACCGTTGTCGATTAGTTGTTGTACTTGCCGTTGAATCTCCTTGGTTTCTTCGGGATTGACACGGTATGGAGCTTTGTTTGGAAGTGGCGCTCCGAGAATGAGGTCAATTCGATGCTCAATGCCTCGTAGAGGAGGTAGACCCGGAGGTAGCTCATCGGGGAAAACATCTTGAAATTCCTGCAAAAGAGATTGAAACACCAAAGGTAACTCATGAGTGGTGTTAGTTTGTGGTTCTCCATCCTTGCACACTAGGACAAAGTGCATCACACTCGATGGGTTCTCACACACTTCTCTCATCTCATGTTTGGTGGCGAATAGTATGAGGTTTTTCTCTCTAGGCGAAGAGGCGCTCAAATTTGGCTTGTGGCTCTCACTCACTTTTTGGTGGCTCACTTTCTCACTCTTCTCTTTTTGGTTGGTGGCTTGTTTGTCGGCTATCACTTGACTAGGAGACATGGGTCGTAGGACATATTCTTTGCCTTTCATCTTGAAGCTGTAGTGGTTTGTACGCCCATTGTGGTAGACACCGCGGTCGAATTGCCATGGCCGACTGATGTAGGGTGGAACCCTATAGCGTCGATCTTTCACGTTTAGAGTGGGATCCCTCGAAGAACACGAAGAACACGGGGAAGAACGGGGAGAAATCACAAGGGGGAACACTCAAGAACAAGTCCAAATCACACATCCACTAGACAATCTAACAAACAAGATCACAAGGTACATGAACAACAAAGGGAAAGATACAAGGTAAGGTTCATCTCCAAGAGGAGGTCTTGATGATATCCTAGATGGATCTTCCCACAAGAGGGGTCTTGATGATATCCCGCGGGATCTTCTCCTAGATGGAGGTCTTGGCCTCCAATGGAGTAGTGGTCTCTCGCTCTCAAGAGTAGAGATAGGTAGGAGCAAAGCTCACCTAAGAATGAGCTATCACTTTGCTAACCCTATAAAGGAGGTGGAGGAGGTCTATTTATAGCCCAAGGGGCGAAGGGGTAAGTGAGGGGCGAAGGGGTACACGGGCTTCGGCCCAAGTCACGCACGCAGGCGGGGTCCGGATGATCCGGATGGTGGCCCGGATGATCCGGGTGTCGGTAGTCCGTATGATCCGGGCGACCGTCCGGATGATCCGGCTTCGTCGAGCAGGTTCTGTTGTCTTGAACGCGGTAGCGGATCGTCCGGAGGTCGTCCGGATCATCCGGCTCGGTCCGGATCGTCCGGTGGGGTCCGGATGATCCGGCATCTCGATCCTGCTCCATTCTTCTTCTTCCTTTCTTCCGTCTTCTCTTCCACGCTTCCCTCGCGGATGGTGTAGTCGTTCCTTGGCGCTTGCACTCCTCCTTGACATCCGTGAAGCTCTGACAATACCTATGCATGCACACGTAAGGAGTGTCAAGTAGTATACCATCCTCGAGAGTGTCAAGTGAGCACGTGTAAAGGAGATGATTCACCTTTGTGTATGTGAAGTAGATGTCGACGTGTCACTTGCCAAATGGGCTCTTGACGTGGTGATGTCCAGATGCTCCGCATCATCCCTCCCCTTGGGAAAGATCCGACCTCGGATCGAGATCCAAATCACCATGGGAAAGAGATGATGTCGTCGTGTAGAAGTGGACGATCACCAAGCATTCGTCATCTTGTAGTTCCAAATGGGCACTCTCCAATGTCGCACCGTCTTGTAATTCCTTCAAAAGTAGCAAAGATAACAAGCACTTGGAAAAACAAATGTGGTTGTCGTAAGAGCAAAACCAAGCATTCAAGAGGTGATTCACCCAACAAGTGTTGTCATCACGCATAGCATATGGTTTGGCAAAGAAGTGTGGCATGGCATTTGAGCATATAAATTGAGCACAATCAAGTATATCATGGGAAAAAGCTTGCAAATGGGAGGTCAAGATGCAAATATATGTGATAAGTGAACAAGCATCTACCTCAAGATCATAGCAAGCATGCATAAAGAGCTCAATGAACGGTCTATGGTAGGCATAAGAGTCATTCACAACACCAAATATAGTGAAATGTCTAAACACATGGGGCAAGTGCAAGACAATCCAAGCATAACGTGCATAGGGTGTCGTGAAGATATCGTGGCACTCAACACAAAGGAAAGAGCAATTGTTCAACATGTGTGAGGCATGAGCATATATGTCATCAACCCAAGAAAGCAAGTAGTGGAACATGGGTGATGCAATATAGCGAGCATTATTAGCTATCAAATCAAGCAAGCTAGTAGTGCGAAGATGCAACCTACTAGGAGGAATCATGGTAAACATGTCATTGGTGCAAATAGTGGGCATGCATAGTTCACAAGTCATAGCACAAGCATGAAAGCAAGATATGAGTACAATATCATGAATGTATTGGCGAGAGGTCATATGTGAATAGTGATGAGGACATCAATACCATTGTTACACCCACAGCCCCTGCTGCTATACATACTGGACCAATTACTAGAGCTCGCGCACGCCAACTAAATTACCAGGTACTTTCGTTTCTTGGTAATGATTCTAATGTTCATGAGAATATGATGTTGCCTAAATTGGATACATTTGTTTTGCTTACAAATGAAGGGCCTAGCTTGGAGAAGGATGAACATTGGAGCAAGAACAAGCATGGAGATGATGGCATGCAAGGGGACAAGAATGGAGTTACAAGTGATGATTTCAGGACTTTGAAGCCACCATAATGAGTACATGAAGCCTTGGACGAAATATACAAGATGCCACTTCATAAATTTCGTCCAGAGGCTATTCTAGGTGCTGCGTCACCTTATTATTGGGCCAGGCCCATGTAATTTCGAAATACATTAGTATAGGCTATTTTAGAGTCCGTATGTGTGGGAAACAAGAGATAGGGTTAGTTTGGACCCTCCACCAAGGGCCACGAAATTCACCCCTCTTCCTCCATATATACAGCCCTTAGGGCACCGTTTAGACTTTGGGTTTTGTTTAGATTAAAAGTTCGCCATAGCTGCAACTTCGCGTCCTTCGTTTGTGTTCAACGACTGGACAAAGCGTCCACGGAACCCCACCTTGATCAATAAAGCTTTCATCTTATATTCGCAATATCCAGATTGCAATCTCAATTTCTTGCTTGTTCTTCGTTTGCTCGCAGAAAATGACCTTCGTGGTCGTTGATCGTGCTCGGCGTGGTCAATAACCTCTCGGAGTTGGTTTAGCGATTGCTAAGGCGCGACGTCCTCGCCGCGTCGTAGTCGGATCGTCAAAGTCGACTTCCACCAAAGCGAAATCCACCATCTCATCGAAAGACGGGACACCTTTGCCTCTATCAAGTGGTATCAGATTTCCGTGTTGCTCGGTGACATTTTACGATTTTTCGTAGTTTAGATCGAGTCATTCTTCTTCATACCTATAGTCCACGAAAAAGCCAAAAAAATTAGGGTTAGTTCATCCCGTCCAACCAATCGAGCCTTTGCATAATCTTTTACAGATTTGCTTTGTTGAATTTGAGGTTGCATCGTCGTGTCAAGTTGCTGGTCTTAGCGTCTAGTCTTTTAGAGTTTCGAGTTCTGTTCACAGGTTGTCACGTCGCCGCTGCCATATATCACCACCACATATTCACCGCCAATCCGAATCCATATACGCCACCACATATCCGCCGCCATCACGCCCATCCGAGTCCACCTACAACATATATCCGCCACCAGTCCGAGTTCCACTAGATTCATCTCCGCCACCAGTCCGAGTTCCACCAGATTCATCTCCGCCACCAGTCCTAGTCCGAGTCTCGATTTCCAGATCACGCGATACTCCGAGTCGTGACAGCAGAGGACTCCCCAACTTCGAAGCCATCCGCAGAAGAAAAATAGTTCCAATTTCAAAAAAAATTCTGGCTAGGCAGTTTTAGACCATTTGTAGACTTTTCGAAAAAAATTGTTGCGAGCAAAAAAAAAAGAGGAAAAAAGTGCAAAAAAAGAAAAAAAAAAGAAAAAAAATTCAGAGTGTGCTCCTCCCTTGTTTACGTGCAGCGCCGTGATTTTGTTAGTGTTCTAGGCTCGCGTCTCTAGCACGGTCTAGCCTAGGACCAAAGACAGATCTACGTCGTTGAGCGTTTATTCAACTTTGCATCTCTGAATTGATTATTGTTGACCTTTTTGCTACCATATTATAAGCCTTCCCAGCTCTACATACATCTACGTCGTGCGTTTGATTCTCCCCAATGTCGCTATAGCCAAGCTTTGAGAGTTTTAACTACAACGGTTGCCGATCACCGCTCTTCTGGGTAAGAACTGGTAAGAATTTGAGATTTGCTTGACGGTTTGTGACTGTCCACCACACCACCACCACCACTTCCTAGTAGTCTGTAGGATCATATTCTTGTGTGTTTCTATTGCTGCTAACCATGGCAGGAACACAGCCGATGAGACTGATTGGGAGAACGACGACAAACAAACAGCTACATGATAAGTTTCAAAAAATGATGATTGGACAGGTGCAAGATGTGGTAAACAGATTTGACGAGGCCATGGAGAAGATAGATGGCATTGAGAAGACGTTTGAAACAAAGCTTGATAGCAAGTTTGATGAATTGCTCGCGCGTTTTCCACAACCACCGCCGGCTGCACCTATCGCACCTCTGCAAGAACGACAACAACTACGCCCCTTCCGAATCAGTATGGGCGAGCTCAGCGTGTTCCTATTGAGCCAGGACAAAATTCTGGTGCCGCTGCTCACTGCTGTTGGTGCTTCTTTGGCTCCTGCTCTGCTGCTGCTGCTGGTACCGACGAGGATGATTATGTGGAAGATTACGAGGATGAGGTTGATCAACATCGAACTACGTGCAACCACCAGCACCACAACCACCGTGTCGTCCACATGCAAATAATGGCAATGTTAGGGCTCCCCCTCAGTACGCGATCATGACCATCTCCCTAAACTGAAATTGAATATTCCACCATTTGAGGGTAGATATGTTCTGATATATATCTTACTTGGGAGTTAGAAACTGAACAACGATTTACATGTTTACAATATCCCGAGGAGAGACGTGTTCCTGCTGCTGTTTGTGCTTTCACTAGCTTTGCATGTGTTTGGTGGTCCTAACATTGTAGATTATATCCTGTTCCAGCTACTTGGGCTGCTTTGAAAACTGCTATGCGTACTCGTTGGGTTCCACCATATTATCAACGTGAATTACTTCAAAAATTGCAGCGTTTAAGACAAGGAAAAATTCTGTAGAAGAATATTATCGGGAATTGCAAACCGGCTTAATTAGATGTGGTATTGTTGAGGAGAATGAAGCTATGCTTGCACGTTTTACGGGTGGATTAAATAGAGATTTCGACCATTCTAGACTATAAGGATTATAATAATATCACTCGTTTATTCCATCTTGCTTGTAAAGCTGAGCGTGAAGTGCAGGATCGATGAGGCATTGGCGCCGCACTAACTTTTCTGCAGGTCGACCTTCATCATGGACACCACGTGCATCATCTACTTCCACCGCACCATCACCTCCTTCAGTGCCACCTCCAACCGTGATACAAGAAAGCAGGCACAACCACCACTATCGCCAAGAGCACACCGCCGGCCTGCACAGAGCTCTTCTTCCATGGCGTCAACAGGGCACACAAGTGATATTATTTGTCGTCGTTGTAAGGGAAGAGGACATTTTATGAGAGAATGCAAATCTCAGCGTGTGATGATTGCTACTGAGGATGGTGGGTATGAGTCCGCTAGTGACTATGATGAGGAGACTTTGGCTCTTATTACACATGAGGAACACGGTGGAGATGATTCTGATCATGAGACACAATACATGGCTGCTGAAGATCTTGTGGTATGAATGTTTAGTTGCTCAACGTGTTTTGAGTGTGCAGGTTACACAAGCTGAGCAAAATCAGAGGCATAATTTGTTCCATACAAAGGAGTTGTGAAGGAACGTTCTATTCAGCGTCATCATAGATGGAGGGAGCTGCAACAACTTGGCTAGCATGGAGATGGTGGAGAAGCTATCTCTCACCACAAGACCACATCCACATCCTTACTACATCCAATGGTTCAACAACAGCGGCAAGGTTAAGGTAACACGTCTTTGTTCGTGTGCATTTTAGTATCTCTACATATGCTGATTATGTTGATTGTGATGTGGTACCTATGCAAGCATGTTCCTTATTACTTGGTCGACCATGGCAATTTGATAAAATTCAGACACCATGGTAGAAACAATCAAGATACTCTTGTTCATAAGGATAAAAATATTACTTTGCTTCCTATGACTCTGAGTCCATTTTGAAAGATGATATTAATAGAGCTAATAAAGCAAAACAGGAGAAAAATAAGAGTGAAAATCAGATTGTGGCAAAAGAATTTGAGCAACATATGAAGCCTAATAGTAAACCATCTAGTGTTGCTTCGAAATTAAATTGAAAAGTGCATGTTTACTTGCCACTAAATCTGATATTGATGAGCTAGATTTTAGCAAATCTGTTTGCTATGCTTTTGTGTGCAAAGAGGCATTATTTTCATTCGAGGACGTGCCTTCCTCTTTGCCCCTCGCTGTCACTAACATTTTGCAGAGTTCGCGACGCCTTTCCACAAGGCGTGCCACGGGATTACCACCTATTCGAGGGATTGAGCATCAAATTGACTTAATTCCCGGTGCATCATTACCCAACCGTGCACCATACCGCACCAATCCGAGGAGACGAAGGAGATTATGTCAAGTCACAGGAGCTGCTCGACAAAGGTTATATACGCGAATCCCTTAGTCCTTGTGCTGTTCCTATTATTCTAGTGCCGAAAAAGGATGGTACGTCACGTATGTGTGTTGATTGTAGAGGCATCAATAATATTACTATTCGTTATCGTCACCCTATTCCTAGGCTAGATGATATGCTTGATGAATTGAGTGGCTCTACAATATTCTCCAAAGTTGATTTGCGTAGTGGATACCATCAAATTCGTATGAAATTGGGAGATGAATGGAAAACAGCATTTAAAACTAAGTTTGGATTATATGAGTGGTTAGTCATGCCTTTTGGGTTAACTAATGCACCTAGTACTTTCATGAGATTAATGAGCGAAGTTTTACGTGCTTTCATTGGACGATTTGTGGTAGTTTATTTTGATGATATACTGATTTATAGCAAATCTTTGGAAGAACATTTGGAACATTTACGTGTTGTTTTTAATGCTCTCGTCATGCACGTTTGTTTGGTAACCTTGGGAAGTGCACCTTTTGCACCGACCGAGTGTCTTTTCTTGGCTATGTTGTTACTCCACAGGAATTGAAGTTGATAAAGCCAAGATTGAAGCTATTGAGAGTTGGCCGCAGCCCAAAACGGTCACACAAGTGAGGAGTTTCCTTGGCCTCGCTGGTTTCTATAGGCGTTTTGTGAGAGATTTCAGCACCATTGCTGCACCTCTCAACGAGCTTACAAAGAAGGATGTGCCTTTTGTTTGGGGTACCGCATACGGAAGAAGCCTTCACGGTATTGAAAGCTAAGTTGACACATGCTCCTTTACTCCAACTTCCTGATTTTAATAAGACTTTTGAGCTTGAATGTGATGCTAGTGGAATTGGATTAGGAGGTGTGTTATTACAAGATGGCAAACCTGTTGCATACTTTTCTCAAAAATTGAGTGGGCCTAGTCTGAATTATTCTACTTATGATAAAGAATTATATGCTCTTGTTCGGACTTTAGAAACATGGCAACATTATTTATGGCCCAAAGAATTTGTTATACATTCTGATCATGAATCTTTGAAACATATTAAAAGTCAAGCTAAACTGAATCGTAGACATGCTAAATGGGTTGAATTCATTGAGACTTTCCTTATGTCATTAAACACAAGAAGGGTAAAGAAAATGTTATTGCTGATGCATTGTCTCGTCGCTATACTATGCTTTCACAACTTGACTTCAAAATATTTGGTTTGGAGACCATCAAAGATCAATATGTGCATGATGCTGATTTTAAAGATGTATTGCAGAATTGTAAAGAAGGTAGAACATGGAACAAGTTCGTCATTAATGATGGATTTGTGTTTCGTTCTAACAAGCTATGCATTCCAGCTAGCTCCGTTCGTCTTTTGTTGTTGCAGGAGGCGCATGGAGGAGGACTAATGGGACACTTTGGCGTGAAGAAGACGAGGATATACTAGCTACACATTTCTTTTGGCCAAAGATGAGACGGGATGTTGAGCGTTTTGTTGCTCATTGCACTACATGTCAAAAAGCTAAGTCACGACTCAATCCTCATGGTTTATATATGCCTTTGCCTGTACCTAGTGTTCCTTGGGAGGATATATCTATGGACTTTGTTTTAGGTTTACCTCGAACAAAGAAGGGAGGATAGCATATTTGTTGTCGTGGATAGATTCTCGAAAATGGCACACTTTATACCATGTCATAAAAGCGATGATCTTTTTAATGTTGCTGATTTGTTCTTTCGTGAAATTATTCGCTTGCATGGTGTGCCAAATACTATTGTTTCAGATCGTGATACTAAATTTCTTAGCCACTTTTGGAGATGTTTATGGGCTAAGTTGGGGACTAAACTACTTTTTAGTACTACTTGTCACCCCAAACCGATGGACAAACTGAAGTAGTCAATAGAACATTGTCTACTATGCTTAGGGCTGTTTTGAAGAATAATAAGAAAATGTGGGAAGAATGCTTGCCTCATATTGAATTTGCTTATAATCATTCATTGCATTCTACTACTAAGATGTGCCCTTTTGAAATTGTGTATGGTTTCCTACCTCGTGCACCTATTGATTTATTGCCTCTTCCATCTTGGAGAAGGTTAATTTTGATGCTAAAGAACGTGCTGAGTTCATTTTAAAAATGCATGAGTTAACTAAGGAAAACATTGAGCGTATGAATGCTAAATATAAACTTGCTGGAGATAAGGGTAGAAAACATGTTGTGTTTGCACCTGGAGATCTTGTTTGGTTACATTTGCGTAAGGATAGATTTCCTGATTTGCACAAATCAAAGCTAATGCCACGTGCTGCTGGTCCCTTTAAGGTGTTGGAGAAAGTAAATGATAATGCATATAAACTTGAGCTGCCTGCAGATTTTGGGGTTAGTCCCACTTTTAACATTGCAGATTTGAAGCCATATTTGGGTGAGGAAGATGAACTTCCGTCGAGGACGACTTCATTTCAAGAAGGGAGGATGATGAGGACATCAATACCATTGTTACACCCACAGCCCCTGCTGCTATACATCTTGGACCAATTACTAGAGCTCACAAGACGCCAACTAAATTACCGGTACTTTCGTTTCTTGGTAATGATTCTAATGTTCATGAGAATATGATGCTGCCTAAATTGGATACATTTGTTTTGCTTAAAATGAAGGGCCTAGCTTGGAGAAGGATGAACATTGGAGCAAGAACACACATGGAGTTGATGGCATGCGCAAGGAGATCAAGAACGGAGTTACAAGTGATGATTTCAGGACTTTGAAGCCACCATAAGGAGTGCATGAAGCCTTGGACGAAATATACAAGATGCCACTTCATAATATTCGTCCATAGGCTATTCTAGGTGCTTCGTCACCTTATTATTGGGCCAGGCCCATGTAATTTCGAAATACATTAGTATAGGCTATTTTTAGAGTCCGTATGTGTGGGAAACAAGAGATAGGGTTAGTTTGGACCTCTCCACCAAGGGCCACGAAATTCACCCCTCTTCCTCCATATATACAGCCCTTAGGGCACCGTTTAGACTTGGGTTTTGTTTAGATCAAAAGTTCGCCATAGCTGCAACTTCGCGTGCCGTTTGTGTTCAACGACCGCACAAAGGCGCCACAGAACCCCACCTTGATCAATAAAGCTTTCATCTTATATTCGCAATATCCAGATTGCAATCTCAGTTTCTTGCTTGTTCTTCGTTTGCTCGCAGGAAATAGACCCTCGTGGTCGTTGATCGTGCTCGGCGTGGTCAATAACCTCTCGGAGTTGGTTTAGCGATTGCTAAGGCGCGACGTCCTCGCACGTTCGTAGTCGGATCGTCAAAGTCGACTTCCACAAAAGCGAAATCACCATCTCATCGAAAGACGGGACACCTCTGCCCCTATCACTTTTGGAGATGTTTATGGGCTAAGTTGGGGACTAAACTACTTTTTAGTACTACTTGTCACCCCCAAACTGATGGACAAACTGAAGTAGTCAATAGAACATTGTCTACTATGCTTAGGGCTGTTTTGAAGAATAATAAGAAAATGTGGGAAGAATGCTTGCCTCATATTGAATTTGCTTATAATCGTTCATTGCATTCTACTACTAAGATGTGCCCTTTTGAAATTGTGTATGGTTTCCTACCTCGTGCACCTATTGATTTATTGCCTCTTCCATCTTGGAGAGAAGGTTAATTTTGATGCTAAAGAACGTGCTGAATTGATTTTAAAAATGCATGAGTTAACTAAGGAAAACATTGAGCGTATGAATGCTAAATATAAACTTGCTGGAGATCGGGGTAGAAAACATGTTGTGTTTGCACCGGAGATCTTGTTTGGTTACATTTATGTAAGGATAGATTTCTGATTTGCACAAATCAAAGCTAATGCCACGTGCTGCTGGTCCCTTTAAAGTATTGGAGAAAGTAAATGATAATGCATATAAACTTGAGCTGCTGCAGATTTTGGGGTCAGTCCACTTTTAACATTGCAGATTTGAAGCCATATTTGGGTGAGGAAGATGAGCTGCCGTCGAGGACGACTTCATTTCAAGAAGGGAGGATGATGAGGACATCAATACCATTGTTACACCCACAGCCCCTGCTGCTATACATCTTGGACCAATTACTAGAGCTCACAAGACGCCAACTAAATTACCGGTACTTTCGTTTCTTGGTAATGATTCTAATGTTCATGAGAATATGATGCTGCCTAAATTGGATACATTTGTTTTGCTTACAAATGAAGGGCCTAGCTTGGAGAAGGATGAACATTGGAGCAAGAACACACATGGAGTTGATGGCATGCGCAAGGGGATCAAGAACGGAGTTACAAGTGATGATTTCAAGACTTTGAAGCCACCATAAGGAGTGCATGAAGCCTTGGACGAAATATACAAGATGCCACTTCATAATATTCGTCCATAGGCTATTCTAGGTGCTGCGTCACCTTATTATTGGGCCAGGCCCATGTAATTTCGAAATACATTAGTATAGGCTATTTTTAGAGTCCGTGTGTGTGGGGAAACAAGAGATAGGGTTAGTTTCGGACCCCTCCACCAAGGGTCACGAAATTCACCCCCTCTTCCTCCATATATACAGCCCTTAGGGCACCGTTTAGACTTGGGTTTTGTTTAGATTAAAAGTTCGCCATAGCTGCAACTTCGCGTACTTCGTTTGTGTTCAACGACCAGACAAAGGCGTCACAGAACCCCACCTTTGATCAATAAAGCTTTCATCTTATATTCGCAATATCTAGATTGCAATCTCAGTTTCTTGCTTGTTCTTCGTTTGCTCGCAGGAAATAGACCCTCGTGGTCAGGTTGATCGTGCTCCGGCGTGGTCAATAACCTCTCGGAGTTGGTTTAGCGATTGCTAAGGCGCGACGTCCTCGCACGTTCGTAGTCGGATCGTCAAAGTCGACTTCCACAAAAGCGAAATCACCATCTCATCGAAAGACGGGACACCTCTGCCTCTATCAATTGCTGCACCTCTCAATGAGCTTACAAAGAAGGATGTGCCTTTTGTTTGGGGTACCGCACAGGAAGAAGCCTTCACGGTATTGAAAGATAAGTTGACACATGCTCCTTTACTCCAACTTCCTGATTTTAATAAGACTTTTGAGCTTGAATGTGATGCTAGTGGAATTGGATTAGGAGGTGTGTTATTACAAGATGGCAAACCTGTTGCATACTTTTCTGAAAAATTGAGTGGGCCTAGTCTGAATTACTCTACTTATGATAAAGAATTATATGCTCTTGTTCGGACTTTAGAAACATGGCAACATTATTTATGGCCCAAAGAATTTGTTATACATTCTGATCATGAATCTTTGAAACATATTAAAAGTCAAGCTAAACTGAATCGTAGACATGCTAAATGGGTTGAATTCATTGAGACTTTCCCTTATGTCATTAAACACAAGAAGGGTAAAGAAAATGTTATTGCTGATGCATTGTCTCGTCGCTATACTATGCTTTCACAACTTGACTTCAAAATATTTGGTTTGGAGACCATCAAAGATCAATATGTGCATGATGCTGATTTTAAAGATGTATTGCAGAATTGTAAAGAAGGAAGAACATGGAACAAGTTTGTCGTTAATGATGGATTTGTGTTCGTGCTAACAAGCTATGCATTCCAGCTAGCTCCGTTCGTCTTTTGTTGTTGCAGGAGGCGCATGGAGGAGGACTAATGGGACACTTTGGCGTGAAGAAGACGGAGGACGTACTTGCTACACATTTCTTTTGGCCAAAGATGAGACGGGATGTTGAGCGTTTTATTGCTCGCTGCACTACATGTCAAAAAGCTAAGTCACGACTCAATCCTCATGGTTTATATATGCCTTTGCCTGTACCTAGTGTTCCTTGGGAGGATATATCTATGGACTTTGTTTTAGGTTTACCTAGAACAATGAAGGGGAGGGATAGCATATTTGTTGTCGTGGATAGATTCTCGAAAATGGCACACTTTATACCATGTCATAAAAGCGATGATGCTGTCAATGTTGCTGATTTGTTCTTTCGTGAAATTATTCGCTTGCATGGTGTGCCAAATACTATTGTTTCAGATCGTGATACTAAATTTCTTAGCCGCTTTTGGAGATGTTTATGGGCTAAGTTGGGGACTAAACTGCTTTTTAGTACTACTTGTCACCCCCAAACTGATGGACAAACTGAAGTAGTCAATAGAACATTGTCTACTATGCTTAGGGCTGTTCTAAAGAATAATAAGAAAATGTGGGAGGAATGCTTGCCTCATATTGAATTTGCTTATAATCGTTCATTGCATTCTACTACTAAGATGTGCCCTTTTGAAGTTGTGTATGGTTTCCTACCTCGTGCACCTATTGATTTGTTGCCTCTTCCATCTTCGGAGAAGGTTAATTTTGATGCTAAAGAACGTGCTGAATTGATTTTGAAAATGCATGAGTTAACTAAGGAAAACATTGAGCGTATGAATGCTAAATATAACTTGCTGGAGATAAGGGTAAAAAACATGTTGTGTTTGCACCTGGAGATCTTGTTTGGTTACATTTGCGTAAGGATAGATTTCCTGATTTGCGCAAATCAAAGCTAATGCCACGTGCTGCGGGTCCCTTTAAGGTGTTGGAGAAAGTAAATGATAATGCATATAAACTTGAGCTGCCTGCAGATTTTATGGTTAGTCCCACTTTCAACATTGCAGATTTGAAGCCATATTTGGGTGAGGAAGATGAACTTCCGTCGAGGACGACTTCATTTCAAGAAGGGGAGGATGATGAGGACATCAATACCATTGTTACACCCACAGCCCCTGCTGCTATACATACTAGACCAATTACTAGAGCTCGCGCACGCCAACTAAATTACCAGGTACTTTCGTTTCTTGGTAATGATTCTAATGTTCATGAGAATATGATGCTGCCTAAATTGGATACATTTGTTTTGCTTACAAATGAAGGGCCTAGCTTGGAGAAGGATGAACATTGGAGCAAGAACAAGCATGGAGATGATGGCATGCGCAAGGGGGACAAGAATGGAGTTACTAGTGATGATTTCAGGACTTTGAAGCCACCATAATGAGTACATGAAGGCTTGGACGAAATATACAAGATGCCACTTCATAAATTTCGTCCAGAGGCTATTCTAGGTGCTGCGTCACCTTATTATTGGGCCAGGCCCATGTAATTTCGAAATACATTAGTATAGGCTATTTTTAGAGTCCGTGTGTGGGGAAACAAGAGATAGGGTTAGTTTGGACCCCTCCACCAAGGGCCACGAAATTCACCCCCTCTTCCTCCATATATACAGCCCTTAGGGCACCGTTTAGACTTTGGGTTTTGTTTAGATTAAAAGTTCGCCATAGCTGCAACTTCGCGTCCTTCGTTTGTGTTCAACGACTGCACAAAGCGTCACGGAACCCCACCTTGATCAATAAAGCTTTCATCTTATATTCGCAATATCCAGATTGCAATCTCAGTTTCTTGCTTGTTCTTCGTTTACTCGCAGGAAATAGACCTTCGTGGTCAGTTGATCGTGCTCCGGCGTGGTCAATAACCTCTCGGAGTTGGTTTAGCGATTGCTAAGGCGCGACGTCCTCGCACGTTCGTAGTCGGATCGTCAAAGTCGACTTCCACCAAAGCGAAATCCACCATCTCATCGAAAGACGGGACACCTTTGCCTCTATCAATCCATCTAGGATATCATCAAGACCTCCTCTTGGAGATGAACCTTACCTTGTATCTTTCCTTTTGTTGTTCATGTACCTTGTGACCTTGTGTGTTTGATTGTCTAGTGGATGTGTGATTTGGACTTGTTCTTGAGTGTTTCCCCGTGTGATTTCTCTCCGTTCTTCCCCGTGTTCATCGTGTTCTCCGTAGGATCCCCTCCAAACGTGAAAGATCGACGAATTAGGGTTCCACCCTACATCATATGGTATCATGAGCCACGTTGATCACGTTTTTGGAGCCCCTACCCTGTGTTTTCTAGCTTGATTTTGTTGTTTTCGTCCTAAATCCGAAAATCCCCACCAAAAATAGCCCCCAATTTTTTTTGTGATTTGTTGGTTTGATGATGTTTTGTTGATTTTGATCCATGGATTTGCTTGGTTTCAAGTGGATCTAACATCTCCCCAAGTTTCACCTCTTTTCATCCACGAAATCCATCCAATTTTGCCCCCGAAATCATCCATTTCCGCCCCAAAATCGCGCCCCGATTCGATCTGCGAAAAATCCCGACACGAGCGGTACTACCGCCCTACAGAGCGGTACTACCGCTGAGAACCTCAAGCGGTACTACCGCCCCGCTAACGGTACTACCGCTAGGCCCTGTTTCAACCGAAACAGTCGAAAAATCCCGACACGAGCGGTACTACCGCCCTCCCGAGCGGTACTACCGCCCTGGCCAGTTTCAGATTTCCGAGTTTCACCGTTTTGCCCATAACTAGTTCATCCGGAGTCCGTTTTTGATGTTCTTTAGCTCGTTTTGAAGCTATTGACATCCCACATCCCACAAAAATACTACCAACATCATTTGACTCCATCACATTTGGTGAATTTTGGCATCTTTGCCTAGGGCTTCCACCACAACATCCGCATAACCACCACCGACATCCGCAACCTAACCCATTTTGTTCCTTATAGCATTAGTGGTTGTTTGAGTTGTGATTTGAGTGTCCTAAGGTGTTTAGGCTACTTAGGGACGGTTGCTTCTTCATCGACCACCACCACCGCCACCACTTCCACATAACCTTGCCCACCATACACTTCCGACAACCCAACTTAACCCAATTGTTGTTTGAGCTTTTTCGAGTTGTGGCTTGTGTCTCCTAAGGTGTTTCGGCTACTTAGGGACCGTGTGCTTCCAACTCTTACACCGTGTATAGCCCATCATCCCACTTCCGCATTGCCAAGTGCATACCACCACCGCTTGTCGCTACCACCATTTTCACATTTAACGTGTGAGATTTTGAGTTTGCGGTTTGATAGAGGCAGAGGTGTCCCGTCTTTCGATGAGATGGTGGATTTCGCTTTGGTGGAAGTCGACTTTGACGATCCGACTACGAGCGTGCGAGGACGTCGCGCCTTAGCAATCGCTAAACCAACTCCAAGAGGTTATTGACCACGCCGGAGCACGATCAACCTGACCACGAGGGTCTATTTCCTGCGAGCAAACGAAGAACAAGCAAGAAACTGAGATTGCAATCTGGATATTGCGAATATAAGATGAAAGCTTTATTGATCAAGGTGGGGTTCTGTGACGCCTTTGTCTGGTCGTTGAACACAAACGAAGTACGCGAAGTTGCAGCTATGGCGAACTTTTGATCTAAACAAAACCCAAGTCTAAACGGTGCCCTAAGGGCTGTATATATGGAGGAAGAGGGGGTGAATTTCGTGGCCCTTGGTGGAGGGGTCCGAAACTAACCCTATCTCTTGTTTCCCCACACATACGGACTCTAGAAATAGCCTAGACTAATGTATTTCGAAATTACATGGGCCTGGCCCAATAATAAGGTGACGCAGCACCTAGAATAGCCTATGGACGAATATTATGAAGTGGCATCTTGTATATTTCGTCCAAGGCTTCATGCACTCCTTATGGTGGCTTCAAAGTCCTGAAATCATCACTTGTAACTCCGTTCTTGATCCCCTTGCACATGCCATCAACTCCATGTGTGTTCTTGCTCCAATGTTCATCCTTCTCCAAGCTAGGCCCTTCATTTGTAAGCAAAACAAATGTAGCCATTTTAGGCAGCATCATATTCTCATGAACATTAGAATCATTACCAAGAAACGAAAGTACCTGGTAATTTAGTTGGCGTGCGCGAGCTCTAGTAATTGGTCCAGTATGTATAGCAGCAGGGGCTGTGGGTGTAACAATGGTATTGATGTCCTCATCATCCTCCCCTTCTTGAAATGAAGTCGTCCTCGACGGCAGCTCATCTTCCTCACCCAAATATGGCTTCAAATCTGCAATGTTAAAAGTGGGACTAACCCCAAAATCTGCAGGCAGCTCAAGTTTATATGCATTATCATTTACTTTCTCTAACACTTTAAAGGGACCAGCAGCACGTGGCATTAGCTTTGATTTGCGCAAATCAGGAAATCTATCCTTACGCAAATGTAACCAAACAAGATCTCCAGGTGCAAACACAACATGTTTTCTACCCTTATCTCCAGCAAGTTTATATTTAGCATTCATACGCTCAATGTTTTCCTTAGTTAACTCATGCATTTTTAAAATCAATTCAGCACGTTCTTTAGCATCAAAATTAACCTTCTCCAAGATGGAAGAGGCAATAAATCAATAGGTGCACGAGGTAGGAAACCATACACAATTTCAAAAGGGCACATCTTAGTAGTAGAATGCAATGAACGATTATAAGCAAATTCAATATGAGGCAAGCATTCTTCCCACATTTTCTTATTATTCTTCAAAACAGCCCTAAGCATAGTAGACAATGTTCTATTGACTACTTCAGTTTGTCCATCAGTTTGGGGTGACAAGTAGTACTAAAAAGTAGTTTAGTCCCCAACTTAGCCCATAAACATCTCCAAAAGTGGCTAAGAAATTTAGTATCACGATCTGAAACAATAGTATTTGGCACACCATGCAAGCGAATAATTTCACGAAAGAACAAATCAGCAACATTAACAGCATCATCGCTTTTATGACATGGTATAAAGTGTGCCATTTTCGAGAATCTATCCACGACAACAAATATGCTATCCCTCCCCTTCTTTGTTCGAGGTAAACCTAAAACAAAGTCCATAGATATATCCTCCCAAGGAACACTTGGTACAGGCAAAGGCATATATAAACCATGAGGATTGAGTCGTGACTTAGCTTTTTGACATGTAGTGCAGCGAGCAACAAAACGCTCAACATCCCGTCTCATCTTTGGCCAAAAGAAATGTGTAGCTAGTATATCCTCAGTCTTCTTCACGCCAAAGTGTCCCATTAGTCCTCCTCCATGCGCCTCCTGCAACAACAAAAGACGAACGGAGCTAGCTGGAATGCATAGCTTGTTAGAACGAAACAGAAATCCATCATTAATGACGAACTTGTTCCATGTTCTACCTTCTTTACAATTCTGCAATACATCTTTAAAATCAGCATCATACACATATTGATCTTTGATGGTCTCCAAACCAAATATTTTGAAGTCAAGTTGTGAAAGCATAGTATAGCGATTTAGACAATGCATCAGCAATAACATTTTCTTTACCCTTCTTGTGTTTAATGAGATAAGGAAAGTCTCAATGAATTCAACCCATTTAGCATGTCTACGATTCAGTTTAGCTTGACTTTTAATATGTTTCAAAGATTCATGATCAGAATGTATAACAAATTCTTTGGGCCATAAATAATGTTGCCATGTTTCTAAAGTCCGAACAAGAGCATATAATTCTTTATCATAAGTAGAATAATTCAGACTAGGCCCATTCAATTTTTCAGAAAAGTATGCAACAGGTTTGCCATCTTGTAATAACACACCTCCTAATCCAATTCCACTAGCATCACATTCAAGCTCAAAAGTCTTATTAAAATCAGGAAGTTGGAGTAAAGGAGCATTTGTCAACTTAGCTTTCAATACCGTGAAGGCTTCTTCCCAGCGGTACCCCAAACAAAAGGCACATCCTTCTTTGTAAGCTCGTTGAGAGGTGCAGCAATGGTGCTGAAATCTCTCACAAAACGCCTATAGAAACCAGCGAGGCCAAGGAAACTCCTCACTTGTGTGACCGCTTTGGGCTGCGCCAACTCTCAATAGCTTCAATCTTGGCTTTATCAACTTCAATTCCTGTGGAGTAACAACATAGCCAAGAAAAGATACTCGGTCGGTGCAAAAGGTGCACTTCCCAAGGTTACCAAACAAACGTGCATCACGTAGAGCATTAAAAACAGCACGTAAATGTTCCAAATGTTCTTCCAAAGATTTGCTATAAATCAGTATATCATCAAAATAAACTACCACAAATCGTCCAATGAAAGCACGTAAAACTTCGTTCATTAATCTCATGAAAGTACTAGGTGCATTAGTTAACCCAAAAGGCATGACTAACCACTCATATAATCCAAACTTAGTTTTAAATGCTGTTTTCCATTCATCTCCCAATGTCATACGAATTGATGGTATCCACTACGCAAATCAACTTTGGAGAATATTGTGGAGCCGCTCAATTCATCAAGCATATCATCTAGCCTAGGAATAGGGTGACGATAACGAATAGTAATATTATTGATGCCTCTACAATCAACACACATACGTGACGTACCATCCTTTTTCGGCACTAGAATAATAGGAACAGCACAAGGACTAAGGGATTCGCGTATATAACCTTTGTCGAGCAGCTCCTGTACTTGACGCATAATCTCCTTCGTCTCCTCTGGATTGGTACGGTATGGTGCACGGTTGGGTAATGATGCACCGGAATTAAGTCAATTTGATGCTCAATCCCTCGAATAGGTGGTAATCCCGGTGGCACGTCTTGTGGAAAGACGTCAGCGAACTCCTGCAAAATGTTAGTGACAGCAGGGGGCAAAGAGGAAGGCACGTCCTCGAATGAAAATAATGCCTCTTTGCACACAAAAGCATAGCAAATAGATTTGCCAAAATCTAGCTCATCAATATCAGATTTGGTGGCAAGTAAACATGCATTTTTCAATTTAATTTCAGAAGCAACAGTAGATGGTTTATTATTAGGCTTCATGTGTTGCTCAAATTCTTTTACCACAATCTGATTTTCACTCTTATTTTTCTCCTGTTTTGCTTTATTAGCTCTATTAATATCATCTTTCAAAATGGACTCAGGAGTCATAGGAAGCAAAGTAATATTTTTATCCTTATGAACAAGAGTATACTGATTGTTTCTACCATGGTGTACAGAATTTTTATCAAATTGCCATGGTCTACCAAGTAACAAGGAACATGCTTGCATAGGTACCACATCACAATCAACATAATCAGCATATGTAGAGATACTAAAATGCACACGAACAGTCGTGTTACCTTCACCTTGCCGCTGTTGTTGAACCATTGGATGTAGTAAGGATGTGGATGTGGTCTTGTGGTGAGAGATAGCTTCTCCACCATCTCCATGCTAGCCAAGTTGTTGCAGCTCCCTCCATCTATGATGACGCTTGAATAGAACGTTCCTTCACAACTCCTTTGTATGGAACAAATTATGCCTCTGATTTTGCTCAGCTTGTGTAACCTGCACACTCAAAACACGTTGAGCAACTAAACATTCATACCTGTCAAGATCTTCAGCAGCCATGTATTGTGTCTCATGATCAGAATCATCTCCACCGTGTTCCTCATGTGTAATAAGAGCCAAAGTCTCCTCATCATAGTCACTAGCGGACTCATACCCACCATCCTCGTAGCAATCATCACACGCTGAGATTTGCATTCTCTCAAAATGTCCTCTTCCCTTACAACGACGACAAATAATATCACTTGTGTGCCCTGTTGACGCCATGGAAGAAGAGCTCTGTGCAGGCCAGCAGGTGTGCTCTTGGCGAGATAGTGGTGGTTGTGCCTGCTTTCTTGTATCACGGTTGGAGGTGGCACCTGAAGGAGGTGATGGTGCGGTGGAAGTAGATGATGCACGTGGTGTCCATGATGAAGGTCGACCTGCAGAAAAAGTTAGTGCGGCGCCAATGCCCGCCGATCCTGCACTTCACGTTCAACTTTACAAGCAAGATGGAATAAACGAGTGATATTATTATAATCCTTATAGTCTAGAATGGTCTGAATCTCTATTTAATCCACCCGAAAACGTGCAAGCATAGCTTCATTCTCCTCAACAATACCACATCTAATCAAGCCAGTTTGCAATTCCTGATAATATTCTTCTACAGAATTTTTCCTTGTCTTAAACGCTGCAATTTTTGAAGTAATTCACGTTGATAATATGGTGGAACCCAACGAGTACGCATAGCAGTTTTCAAAGCAGCCCAAGTAGCTGAACAGGATATAATCTACAATGTTCGGACCACCAAACACATGCAAAGCTAGTGAAAGCACAAACAGCAGCAGGAACACGCCTCTCCTCGGGATATTGTAAACATGTAAATCGTTGTTCAGTTTCTAACTCCCAAGTAAGATATATATCAGAACATATCTACCCTCAAATGGTGGAATATTCAATTTCAGTTTAGGGAGATGGTCATGATCTCGCACTGAGGGGGAGCCCTAACATTGCCATTATTTGCATGTGGACAACCTGGTGGTTGTGGTGCTGGTGGTTGCACGTGGTTCGATGTTGATCAACCTCATCCTCGTAATCTTCCACATAATCATCCTCGCCGGTACCAGCAGCAGCAGAGCAGGAGCCAAGAAGCACCAACAGCGAGCAGCGGCACCAGAATTTTGTCTGGCTCAATAGGAACACGCTGAGCTCGTCCATACTGATTCGGAAGGGGCGTGGTTGTTGTCGTTGCAGAGGTGCGATAGGTGCAGCCGGCGGTGGTTGTGGAAAACGCGAGCAATTCATCAAACTTGCTATCAAGCTTTGTTTCAAACGTCTTCTCAATGCCATCTATCTTCTCCATGGCCTCGTCAAATCTGTTTACCACATCTTGCACCTGTCCAATCATCATTTGCTGAAACTTATCATGTAGCTGTTTGTTTGTCGTTCTCCCAATCAGTCTCATCGGCCTGTGTTCCTGCCATGGTTAGCAGCAATAGAAACACACAAGAATATGATCCTCTGACTACTAGGAAGTGGTGGTGGTGGTGTGGTGGACAGTCACAAATCCGTGAAGCAAATCTCAAATTCTTACCAGTTCTTACCCAGAGCAGGTGGTGATCGGCAACCGTTGTAGTCAAAACTCTCAAAGCTTGGCTATAGCGATTACGTGGAGAATCAAACGCACGACGTAGATGTATGTGGAGCTGGGAAGGCTTATAATATGGTAGCAAAAGGGTCAACAATAATCAAATCAGAGATGCAAAGTTGAATAAACGCTCAACGCGGTATCTTGTGCTGGTCCTAGGCTAGACCGTGCTAGAGACGCGAGCCTAGAACACTAACAAAATCACGACGCTGCACGTAAACAAAGGAAAAGCACACTCTGAATTTTTTTTTCGCTCTTTTTTTTTTTTGCTGCTTTTTTTTTTTGCGAAAAATCACTATAATGGCGAGTGTCTCAAAACTCTTCCAGTCAAACCGACAGGATGGGCACGAAATTTTTCGACCAAAATTTTTTTTTTTGATCGCCTGACCCAAAAGCTGAAACGGGACAAAAAACTTTCTATAACGGCGATCGCTCAATACGCTTAGAAACACCTAAAAATAGGATAGCCAGAAATTTTTTTATCCCGTGCGTTTTTGGAAAATTTTGGGCCTAAACGGAGGGTGGTTTCCGGACTCTTTTTTTGAAACCAACCTCTTCTACGGACGGCAAAAGATTGCTGGAATCCGAAACCTACTCAGACAAGGAAACACGAATCGGAATTTAGATGGATCCCGAAAACAAATCGAATATGCAAGGAACTCGGATTGGTGGTGGATATATGGCAACGGTGGTGGTATATGGCAGCGGTGGTGGCATATGGATACGGATTCGAAGCGGTGGCGGATAAGCGGTGGTGGTAGATGGCAGGGGCGATGATGATGGTGCGGCGGCGGCGTGACAACTTATGACCAGAACTCGAAACTCTAAAAGACTAGACTCTAAGACCAGCAACTAGACACGACGATGCAACCGCAAATTCAACAACG
>JAHHZJ010003949.1:0-40029 GCA_021437245.1 Aegilops speltoides | reverse complement strand
AATCCCTCAAAGTTTAAGTTCATTCCTTTTTTTTCTTCCGGTGGAATTTTCCTTTGCTATTTCCTTTTCCAATTTTTCTGGTTCCCTTTCAAATTCCCTCTTCCTTTTTGTTCATCAAATATCAAATTTGTTTTTCCAAATCCCAACCTTTGGGTTTTCCCATTCAAACCTTTTTCAACTTGCCATCTTCTTTTAAATCTTTTCAATTTTTTAAGTGGGCCTCCCAAATCCTTTTGGGTCATCTTTAATTTTAGGCTAACTAAATTTTTTAAGTTTCTAAGTGATTAATTCCTTTTTCGAGTTTAATTCCATGTTGGTAAACCTCTTCATTTTGGTTTCAATTTCTTTTTTCCCAATTCCAACTTTAAACCAGAAGATTTCCAATCTTTCATTCCAAGGGTTCACCTTGTTGTTTTCAAATTTTTTTTTAATTCCTTTTAACCGGAGTTTTCATGGAGGCCATTTTCCTCAAGGATTTCCTTTTCATTCTTCAATTTGTTCTTCTTGAATTTTCGGGGTTAAATCCTCTAATCAAATTCATGGTTCCCATTCTTGTTTTAAATTTAAGACTTCATTCTTTCCAATTCCGGTGAATTTTTTCTACCTTTCTTTTTAATTTTATTGGTTCCTTTAAATTTCCTTCCTTGTTTTTATTCAAATTTGTTGTTTCCAAAATAAATTTTTCCATCAATCCTTTAACTTGGATAATTTACCTTAAACCTTTCCCTAAGGAATAATTGGCTAAATTTGTGGGTTTTTAATTTAAGGATCCAAAGTTAATTCCTTATTTTGGTTTAAAAAGTTTTTCCTTCTTTGGGTTTTTCAAAATAAATTTGGTTTCCATTGTTTTCACCTCTTTTTGGAGTTTCCAAAGCCCAATTACAGGTTCCTTTTCTGGTTTTGGTTTTCCAACCTCCTTTCTTTAACCTTTTAAGGAGTTTTCCAAGGCATTTGTGGTTAGAAAATTCCTTTTTCTTCCTTTTTTTATTTCCAAAGATCCCAAACTTCTAAATTCTTTTCAAATTCGGAGGATTTGATTTTCTCTTCACCAAATCAACCTCCTTTTTTTGGAGGATGGTTTTTTCCTTCTTACAATTTCCCATGTTTTTATTCACTTTTAAAATTTTTAAATCCATCAATTTTTTTTTCTTTTTTTACCAAAGCCTTCCCAAAATTAGCCATTTTGGTTTTTCTATCCAATTATTACCCTTTGTGGGAAAATTTTCTCTTTTGGTTTCTAACCTCTTTTTCCATTGTCTTTCAACCCTTTTAAGTTTCCTAAATACCTTTTTTTTCCTTTTTTTTCCAAAACCCGGTTTTTTTGCAAATCTTTCCGTTCATTTTTGGTTGGTTTTCCTCTTTCTTTTAAATTGCTCAACCTTTCTTTCAAGGCATTGGTTTTCCCTTCAAAAACCTTTTTTAATCTTTCTTTTCTTGCTTTCCCTTTTGGATTTGATCTCCTTTAAATCCTCTCATAAGTTTTTTTTTCACCGGGAAATCCAAATTCGCCATTCCGCCGGCTTATTCTCTTTCCATGTCATTTCTTTTCGGGTTGCCATTTCCATGTCTTTCAACCTTAATTTCAATATCCTTTTCCTCCAAATTGTTTGCAATTTTCATTTTGATACCTTTTCGCCCCTCTCCAAGGCATTTTCCCCTTGGTCGGCAACCGGTTTACCCCCTTCCCTTCCCCTTCCTTTTCCCTTGCCTTAGACCGGGATTAAATTTTCAATGGTTGGAGGTTTGAACCCCCGGTATGCCCGGTGCCGTTTTAAAGGTTTTGTGCCATTTGGGTTTGGCTTATTACTCCAATTTAACCCGTAATCAGGCCTTTCTTTGGTTTGCCAGCCCAAACACCCTTTCCGTTTGGCTCAAACCCCCAATTCCCCTCCCCTTCTTTCCTTGTGTGGGTAAAACCCCTCAATTTGGGATTTCCAAGCCCTTTATAAACCAGGAACCCCTCTTTCAAGTTAAACCTTTAGGCCCTTTTCCTCCAGGCAGTTGGAGGAGGGAAAACCCCAGGCCACCCACCTTCAAAGATTTAAACCCCCAAACCCCCCCTGCCCGGCCAACCCTGCTCCCATTGGCTCCCGCCCTTCTTCCCATAAACTGGGTTCCCAAAATTTGGGCCTTAATCCCTAAGGCCCGCCCCTGGCGCCAATTGTGGGCGGGCCGGTTTCTCCGCCCACACCCGCGCCAATAGCAGCGCGTCGGCCCCCGCCGCCGCCAAGTCTCCGCCCGGCCTTCCCCTCCCTCCCTTGAAGGCCGCCCCCATTGGTGCCGCTTGCCGCCTTAGGGCCCCGGCCAGGCCCCGGCCTTGCCCTTGGCCCCATTGCCCTTGCGCCCGGCCTCTTGCCCTTCCCAAGGCCCCGGAGCCCTTCCCCGCCGCTCCCGGGCCTTCCCGGTCCCGCGGGTCCGGCGGGAGGGCCCGCCCGGAACCCGCCCTCTTGCCGGCCCCGGCGATTCCCCTGGCCACCAACCTTCCGCCGGGAAGCCCGGTCTGCCAAAATGGGATAACCTGGAGGGCTTCCCAAACCGCAATCCGGTTTCCCGGTTTCGCCATTTCCCGGCCCAACTCCGGACTCCGATCGCCGAAAAGTCCAAAGGTCCGACCAGAACTCTTAATTCCTTTGATAATTTTCATTTGGGCCATTTATGCCCAATCTTTGAAATCTTAGTTGTTTTCCGCGTTATAATTGCTTGTTTTAACATTTTTCCATTGATTTTTATTTGGGCATCCTTATGGTAATGGTTAAGAATGTTCAATTTTGAATCCTCTTTAAATGTTTAACCTTTGTTTAAATTTTTTGATTTTTGTGTGATCCTTGGTAAAGAGGGTTAATAATTTGCCTTTGCCTTCCCTTTCATGTTTCCTTATTTTTGTGATTGTTTCTGGTTATAACTTGTAAAGTATAACTTTAATGTTTCCCAATGTTTTGTTATAATTTGTATTTCTCTTCCATTAATCCCTTGGTTGCAAATTAAGCCTTAAACATGTTTTATTTTCTTTCTTCCAAATTGCCCTTAAAGTTGTTTTACCTGCTAACATTGTTCATTTTCCCTTGTTTCCAAGTTATGCATCCAGAACTTGTTTTTGATGAATAACTTCTAAACATGCCTTCCTTGTTGGTTTGCCTTGCCATGCCATGTATTGCTCTGTGGTGAGTGGTTTAAGCTCATGAACATGCCTACTTATCGTTGTATCCGCCATGTTTAAATCGTAATATAACTTGCCATGTTTACATGGGTGCCATCATATTTTCCGTGCCTTTTTGGCTCATGGTCGAAGGGTCTTTTGATATATGCTATTAGTAGTTTCATCCATGCCTTTGTTTGCCATGATAAGTTCCTGAAATGTTGTTTGATAGCTCTAAACATTGCAACCTGATGTTATTTCGCTAAAGTTAAAATTTATTATTTGCAATATTCCATGTGTTTTTGAGCATGTTCTAGTTGTTTCGGAGATAGCTCTGTTCATTTTTTGTTATGCTTTACGTTACTTCATGCCCATGCCTTTTGTTATTATGTTGGGATGCTGTAGCTTGTTGTTTTGATGCTTGCAAGATGCCTAATTTGTTTTGGAATGATTGTTGTCATGACTTGTATAGTGTGTGGGTGTTGAACCGTTGCTCCTTTTGAATGTGCTCTATTGAAACTTGCTTGATTTTGCATGTATTTTCATATGATCATGTTGCATCCTTGTTTTGGTGTGTTTGCTTGATGTTTGGGTGCATTTTGCATCTATGCCATGCTTAACTTGTTTGCTTCATATCTTCTAGGCCTAGCTCAATCTAATGAACTTTATATGTAACTTGACTAGAATTTCGTTAGATCATCATGATGCATCTTAACTTGCTCTTTAATAACTTCAACTTAATGTTTATTCAGTTCTGGACCAATTTGAAATTTGCATATGAGGACTTCCTAAATTGTTATATGTTGTTTCCCTTCATTTAAACTTGCCTTGATGTGTTGTTCTTGTTTGCATCATCTCTTGCCATGAGTAGCTTCATGTAGCTTGGTCATGCATCATGCTTGTTGTGCATCATGCCTTGGTCATGTGTGGTGTTTTACCTATGTTGTGTGCTTCTTCTTGTTAGTTCGTTTGTTGTTGTGAGGATTGTTCGTCACGTTTGGTTCGGCTTCATCCGTTCATCTTCTTCATGGACTCGCTTCTTCCTTTGGGATTTAGCAAGATGACCCTTTACTGGATCTCATTACTATCATTGTTTAGTTGCCTCGTTTCTTCGCTATTGCCTTACCTATTAACCGTTTGTCAAGCCATCCCATATTGCCATGAACCTCTAACCTTTGACACCATTCCTAGCAAACCATTGATTGGCTATTTACCCTTTTGCTCGCCCCTCTTATAAGCGTTGTTAGTTGCGGGAAGTTGAAGATTTCCCATGGTGGAAGGATTTTGGTTGGGATATCACAATATCTCTTATATTATTAATGCATCTATATATTTGGTAAAGGGTGGAAGGCTCCGGCCTTATGCCGTGTTTTTGTTCCCTTCCGCCCTTAGTTTCCGTATACCGGTGTTATGTTCCCGGTTTTGCATTCCTTACGGGTCGGGTTTTTGGGACCCCCGACGGTTTTTGAATAAAACTTGTCCGGAAGGCCCAACCTTGGTTTTACCATTTGCCTCACCACCACCTATCCCTTTCCTTGGGTCAAACCCGAGGGTCATCTTTATTTAGCCCCCCGGGCCGGTTGCTTGTTCAAGTGTTGGTCCGTGAAATTTCCGGGGCCACCTCGGGGCAACTTGAGGGCTGGTTTTACTCGAGCTAGTCTCATCCGTGTTGCCAGAACGAGATTGTGCAGCTCCTATCGGGATTGTTGGGCAATCGGGGGCTTTTGCGGGTCTTGTTTTACCATTGTCGAAATGTCTTGATGTCCGGATTTAGGGAGATCGGGTCTTCCCGGGTGAAGGTCTATTCCTTGATGATCGCGAGCTTGTCATGGGTTGTTGGGACACCCCTGGGTATAAACTTTGGAGCCGTGCCCGGTTATGTGGCAGATGGGAATTTGTTAATGTCCGGTTGTAGATAACTTGACACCGATCCAATTAAAAGCATCAACCGGGGTGTAGCCGTGATGGTCTCTTCTCGGGGTCCGGAAGTGAACCACGGTTTCGTTTATGATTGGCGTAAGTAGGTTTCGGGATCACCCTTGATCATTGCTAGCTTCACACCGCCCGCTTTGTTTCTCTTCTCGCTCCATTTGCTTATGTTAGCCACCACTATCTTAGCCGTTCGCAACCTCACCACTTTACCCCTTCCTTTCCCATTAAGCCTAGTCTTGATACCCATGGTAATGGGATTCCGAGTCCTCGTGGCTCACCAAATACTTCCAAAACCAGTTTGGGTGCCTATGTTAAGGGGTGGCGAATCAAGCTCAAGGAGGAGCTCATGAAGATCTTGCCCTTTGTGTTGTTTCGTTCTAGTTGATCAAGGGAGCCCGGTTGGGTTCGATGGGGACCTTTGATTTGGGGTGCTTTTTATTTTTGTTCCGAGTGGGACCTTGATTGTACCTGGATGATGTAATGCTTTATTCATGTAATTGTGTGAAGTGGCGATTGTAAGCCAACTATGTATCTCTTTCCTTATGTATTACATGGGTTGTGTGAAGATTACCTCACTTGGACATTGCTTTCAATGCGGTTATGCCTCTAAGTCGGTTTCCCGACACGTGGGAGATATAACCGTCGAGGGGATATATATGACACCGAGGAGGCTAGGGTTACCTGTCGGTTACAATGATAGGATCTACATATCCAAGGCCAAGCTTGCCTTCCACCCAAGGAAAGTCCCATCCAACAGGGGCGGAGTCTTACCTTGTATCTTCGTAGTCTTGGAGTCCGGCGGACGATGATAGTCCGGTTGTCCGGACACCCCCTAGTCCAGGACTCCCTTAAGAGCCCCAACCAGGCTTTGGCGATAAGTCCTAAAGATAATGTTCGGCATTGCAAAGGCGTTCCTCCCTTGAATAATCCAGGAGAAGATTATGAACACCGGGATAGTGTCCCTTTCAAAAATAAATTCTACATTCCCCGTAGAGAAATAAAATGTACACCCCAATTCGGCCGGCGTATTATCGGCGGTGACATCCCACCGCTACAAAGCCTTTGTTTGAATCGTTTTTTACTATACCACCTCGGACGTTTAAGGGCGGTTTCCTTAACGCCTTGTCGGGCGGTCGTTTCCCTTTATTCCGGATTTGATCAAATGCGTGGGTAACCCCGGCCCTCTCGCCACGCCTTCCCATCGATGGTGAACCCAACAACCGAGGCGACCCTTGGTATTTTCCCTTTATAAGAGGACCAAGGACCGCCTTTTCTTCAATCTCGCCCAATCTCCTTCCGCCCTAGTTCCGGCCGCACCCCAGTTGGCGCCGATTCTCAACCATGTCCGGCCCGACCTCCATGGTTGGGGATGTCCTCCGCCACGGAGGGGCGGTCAAAATGGGGAGGCCAAGTACTTCCCCACAGATTTTCGATTTGCCCGCCCGGCAGCATGCCCCCGGCCCGGTGAGTACGTTGTTCGTCCCCTCCGCCGGGTTTAGGCTTCCACGGACCCCTTGTGAGGGGCCTATGTTCTACTACGGGCTGGATTTTCACGATTTTCCAGGTCCATCCTCCATGTCTCCGGATTCATTATCGTCTGGGGCCTTCCTCCTCACCCCCACTTCCTGTGGCTGAAAACCTTCAATGTGGGCCAAGATGATCGGGGCGTAAGCGGAGGGCGGTGGGCCATAAGCAAAGGGCCGATGCCCGGGCCCGAGGGCTCCTTCCAAGAGGAACTTGGACTGGCCGGAGGTGGTTCTATATCACCGCCCAAGGGCAGAAGGAAAAGCCCCATTCCGCCGGGACCTCCACCCAACCCGGTGGGTTCAACCAAGGGCTCAATTGGGGGTTGTCCAAAGGCGTGCCCCCCCGCGGGGCCGGATTCGAGACCCCAAGGGGAGATCAACTGGTCGTGGTGATGGGGTAATGCAACCGGTTGGTTTCCACCCTCAAACGCCGCCCCTCTCCGCCTATGGGAGTTCAACCCGGAGGGACCTCGAATTCTCCAACACTTCATGGGTGCAACACCCATGGAGATGTACGTTGTTCCGGACCCGCGGTGGCGGTCCGGAATTGACCGAGGGCCAGGTTGGGCCCTTCGCCCGGATACCTTTGGTAAATAGCCTCGAGTCCGGGACGTTTTATTTATCTACTTTTCCGGGGTTGCCTCACCCATAATTTTCACGGGAGGGGTAAGCGCGCGGGGAAAGGTGTCCGGCTCCTCCGGAGACCGGCCGGAGCCCGTCTGGTCAGTTTGGAGGTCGCACCCGAAAATGGGGGCGGGGAAAGATAAAGGGTTATTACTTCCCCAAAGGCGTCAAGAGGGGGAATCAAAAACCCTCCTTCCGGGGGAGAAGGGACCGCCCAAGATCCGGAGGCCAAAGCCCCTAAACGGGGAAGAGTTCCCGGGGTCCGGCGTCGGGAGAATCCGGACGAAATCATCCCAAAGGATCAGCCCTCCAACAGGCCGTGAGTATGAAAAGGGGAGTTCGTTAGTAAGAAAATATCCATTTGTGCCTTGGGGTGACCCAAATTTTTATCTTGCAGTTCGGACTTGCAGCCTTTGAGATGAGTTCGCTTGGGACCTTTTGGAGATGATGGAAGCCGCCCATCTCGCGCGCCAGATAGGGGAGGAGCCTAAAGTATCATCACGGAGGGTGTCCCGAGTCCGGAGGGGCCGGGAAATTCGGCCCCGCTAGTGTCCGGCCGGGAACGAGGAATCCTTTGGGAGGGCGCCCATCTCGGAAAGATCACCGGCAAATTATGGTTGATTGGTAGGATTTCATCCGCCGAGGCGGATTGCATGATGCCGCCCGAAGTTTTCGGGATTTGAGGTACCAAAATGGCGCCTGTTTTTTTAGCCTTTGGCACATAAAAGTCGCTCGATAGGTAGTAGGCCCCGAGACTTCGGTAGGTTGTCGAAAGCCGGCGTCGGGTCGAAATTAAAATAATGAATATTTCGTTCCTATGCGGGTGGCGGGTAGTCCAGGGCTAGCCGGACTAGTGGGGTTGCCGGTTAACGGCAACTTGGGTGGATCCGGACATCGCGCTTTGTCAACCGCGACTTGGCGAGTCGAAGGTAAATGAGTTCTCCACCGCCTTTATTAAGGGGTCAAAGCCCTCCGATAAATTAAATGCTTTTTATTGAGCGGTTTTTTTTGGAGAGCCTTCGGGCCAACTTGCTCAAGCTAAGGAAAAGCCGGGTGTGACCTACTCCCGGGGCGGCCAAGGGTTGAAAGCGAAAGGGATGCACCCCTTGCCTAAGGGGAAGAGGTGGCCGAATTGGCCGGAAAGTAAAAATTTGCCAATAATGAGGCTTTTGAAAAGTAGCGCTTATCCGGGGCGGGAAGACTGAGGAAGGCCCCGCCGAGGCCAAGGATGCCCGCCTCGCAATGTGGGCCATGAAGGAGGAGCTCGCCGGGCCAAGATTCGGGGTGGCAAGCCTTTTTCGCTGCGTCCGCCCGGTTTATGGATCAAAAGTATGCTCAATTTGATCGGTCAGGGTCCGGAATTCCGTATATGGACTTAGCGGCAAGTTGCGGCTGATGTCGTTGAGCACTTGGACAAGAAGGATCACAAGGGAAAGAGCTATTTTGGTCTCAATTCCATAGTCCGGATCACTCACTTCCGTTGACCGACCGGTTGGCCGAATGGGCCGGCTAAATAGATTATCCGGACTTGCCATGGCCCGACCCGGGCTCATTTCCGGCCGGAAGGCCGGTACTTTGCTTTTGCTTTGCAGCAATTCCTTGGAAGCAAAGGCCATATCAAGGAGATAAGCGGTCGGGCCTCGCCAAGGCGGGATGGCTCTTGCCCGCGGGAAAGGCGGATGGAGAAGATGGATGCCACCGGCCCTGTTGTGGTTCGGATGAAAGCCGGCTCCCGCCCAGCACTATTTGGGAACTTAAGCGGGGCTCGGTAATAGAGTCCGGGTTTCAAAAATGTCCGTTCAAATGAACGTTTTAGCTTTAAAATGATGATTATGCTATAACTTTCTTTTACACTTGGCCCCAAGTAGTAAAACTTCTCCTATGCGGCTGTTTACGATACATTTGTATAACCCGAAAGATTGCAGCCCTTACCCCCAACGCACAAGGTGGGGGTGTTTAAAAAATAGCGTGGGTTCACACTTAATCCGGGTCTCGGTCCTGTTTGGGATGGGCGAGCAAACGAGGCAATCCGGACTATAATGCTTTATCCTTTCACTTAGCCCGTGGAGTTTCGGGGGGGCTATGATATAGCCCCCGGGAACCGCATTCCCGATTTCGGCGTGTGGACCGGAAACGGTCCCCAAAGCGGGAAATTCTAAACATTCCGGTAGGTCGTCAGTGGTTGACCAGCCTTCGCTATATCATAACGGCCCGGGCTTTCCTTCGAGGTGCTCGCCCAAAACCCGGGGGGCACAATCGCAAGTTCTCCCGGTGCCGTTTACGGCGATATAAGGGAAGAAACAAACTGAGGCCGGGCAAACCCAACATTTGACCAAAGACATGATTGAGCTGATGCATATAATGCCTAACTTTCGAGGCGCCAACTCTCCCTAAGGTGTTCGGTCTTTATAATAATGGGCGAATAATGCCTTAAGCCCCTAGTGTCCGTGCCGGGCATGGTCTTCTTCGAAGCGGCGGCAAACGCAGCCCGCTTTGGTTATAGGAAGAAACCAAGGAGAATAACAACAAGAGGGAAAAAAGGTTTACGCGGGTCTTAATCAAAAAATCCCAACGGGTCCCTCCGCCGTCCGCCGGTTCCTCCGTTGCCTTATCCCGGACAGGTATGCCGTTGTTCATCTGAAAAAGAGGAACGCTTAGTTTGAAAACAAAGGCGGAAAAAAGGGTATGTGGAAAGAAAAAAATATGAATAAGCAAAGAGGGGTTTGAATGAACCCGGTTTGGCCGCCCCGGAAAGGGGTGCGGCTAGGAGTTTAATTTACTAATGCCGGACTCGTTTATCCAAGTCCGGGGTCTTGGGTGACCCTGTTGAGATGATGCCACGCGGACCGGGCATCTTGAGTGTAAGAAGGCAGGAATGTGGGGCGTTGAAACGGAAAAAGCCTTTCGTCCCAAGAGTGCTTGATATCCACTTTTAAATGGGGCGATATGAAAAATTGTTTTCTTGGAAAGTTGTTGGTGATCCGAACCACTTCAATAATAGCGAGCCTGGCACTTGGCATAAAGGGCCCGGCGCCTCCCTTTAAAGGAAGTGCGGGTTGTCAAATTTGGTGGGTCTATCCCCATCTTGCGGATTGTGTTTGAATCGGCGGTTTAAATTGCTGCCTCCGCCCATTAGGACTTTAGTAAATTGTAATCCGTCGATTATGGGATTCAAGTCGGGGCAGTCCGTCCCGCGTTTAAGCCCGGAATAGTCCGGGGTAAAAGTGATTGGTTTTGATATCCAATCTCTATGGTCCCTTTGGGTTGGTGTTGGGGAACGTAGTAATTTCAAAAATTTTCCCGCCCGCAAGATCATGGTGATGTATAGCAACGAGAGGGGAGAGGTTGTCTCATACCCTTGTAGACCCAAGCGGAAGCGATCCCGAGAGGAAGTAGTCGGCTTCCCTCGCGATCCGACCGATCCCGGCGCCCGACTCCGGCCCCAGTTCTTGACACCGACAGCCTCGATGGCGCCCTCGACCCATCCAGCCAGTGTTGGGGAGTTTCCGACCGCGGCGGGGACGATCTTGATGTTTCACCGGTGGCCCCAAGCCGGTAAACCGAGGTGGAATATGGTGGAGGGGGCACCCCCGGCTAAGGCCATCTCACGATCAACTTGTGTTTCCCGGGTGCCCCCGCCCGTATAAAGGAGCATGGGGAGGGGCCGGGCCCAAAGGAGGCCGCCCGGGTCCTACTCCCCGAGAGGATTCCCCAATCCTAGTTGGACTAGGATTCCCGGGGGAAAGAGAGAGGGGGGCCCCTTCCTCCCAGTCCTAGTGGGACTAGGGGAAGGGGCACCCCCCCAGGGCCCCCTTCTCCTTTCCACTAAGGCCCATCGAGGCCCATTTACCTCCCGGGGGTTCCGGAACCTCCCGGTTTCAAAATTCCGCCGCCGAACCATTCCAACTCCAAACATAGGCTTCCAATATATCAATCTTTATGTCTCGACCATTCCGAGACTCCCGTCATGTCCGTGATCACATCCGGGACTCAACTTTTTGGTACATCAAAATACATAAACTCATAATAACCTCCCGAAACCTTGCTGCGGGACCCTTCGAGAACAATGTAGACATGACCTAGAACTATTCACGGTCAATAACCAACAGCGGGACCGGATGCCCATATTGGTTCCTACATATTCTGAAGATCTTTGTTTGGCCGCCCAAAAACAACATACGTTGTTCCTTTGTCATCGGTAAGTTACTTACCCGAGATTCGATCCGGTATCCAATACCTAGTTCAATCTAACTTAACAAACCTCTTTACTCGTTCCTAATACATCATCTCACAACTAACTCATTAGTTGTAGTGCTTGCAAAACTTGGATGTGCATTACCGAGAGGGCCGGAGATACCTCTCCGGCAATCGGGTAAAAACCTAATCTCAAACGCCAACCCAACATCCGCCTTTGGAGCACTGTAATTCCTTTATAATCACCCAACTTGTGACGTTTGGTAGCACCAAAGTGTTCCTCCGGCAAAGGAGTTGCATAATCCATAATTCGGAACATGTATATGTCATGGATAAAAGCAAAGCAACATACTAAACGATGGTGTTGCTAAGGGAATGGGTCATGTCAATCGATCATTCTACTAATGATGTGACCTCATTAATCAAATAACAACTCCTTGTTCATGGTGGGAAACATAACCATCTTTGATTAACAAGCTAGTCAAGTAGAGGCATACTAGTGACATGTTGTTTTGTCTATGCATTCACACATGTATCATGTTTTCCTTAATACAATTTAGCATGAATGATAAACATTTATCATGAAATAAGGAAATAAATAATAACTTTATTATTGCCTCTAGGGCATATTTCCTTACCTCCCACTTGCACTAGAGTCTATAATCTAGATTACATAGTAATGATTCTAACACCCATGGAGTCTTGGTGCCGATCATGTTTTGCTTTCGTGGAAGAAGGCTTAGTAACGGGTCCGCAAATTAGATCCGTATGTATCTTGCAAATCTTATGTCTCCGGTCCGGACTAAGTCCCGGATGGAATTGGGCCTTGATGTGCTTGGTCCTCTTGGAAATCTGGATTCCTTTGCTAAGGCAATTGCTCCAAGTTGTCCCGAAGATTTTCATTGGACCCGATGCACTAGGTATGACACCTAGATCGGATATGAACTCCTTCATCCGGACTCCTTCATTAGCTGCTTCCGGCTGCATGTATTCCGCTTCACATGTAGATCCCCCCGACGCTTTGTTTAGACTGCAAACCGCGCCTCCTCCGTTTAGTGTAAATCGATCCGGTCTCGATTTAGAATCGTCCGGACGTTGTCAAAAACTTGCATCAACGTAACCCTTTAATGAGCTCTTTGTCACCTCCATATCGAAAATATCCTTAGTCCTTTTCGGTATTTAGGGATGTTCTTGACCGCAAATGATCCCTCCTGGATTACTTTTACCTTCCTGCTAGGCTTATAGCAAAGGCACACATCGTCGGACCGGATTGCCATGATAGAGCCTATGGTTAAGCATAGGAACATCTTTCATTTTCTCTATCTTCTGGGTGGGAATTGAGTTCCGACTCAACTTCACCCTTGTAACCGGGCAAGAACCCTTTCTTTGCTTGATCCATTTTGAACTTCTTCAAAACTTTGTCAAGGTATGTGCTTTGTGAAAGTCCAATTGCGCCTTGATCTATCTCTATAGATCTTAATGCCCAATATGTAAGCACTTCACCGGGTCTTTCATTGAAAAACTCTTATTCAAGTATCCCTTTATGCTATCCAGAAATTCTATATCATTTCCGATCAGCAATATGTCATCCACAATAATATGAAACTGAGCTCCCACTCACTTTCTTGTAAACTGGCTTCTCCAAAGTTCCAAAAACCCAAATCTTTGATCACACTATCAAAGCGTTTATTCCAACTCCGAGATGCTTGCACCAGTCCATAGATGGATCATTGCACACTTTGTTAACTCCCTTTGGATCGATAAAACCTTCGTTGCATCATAACAACCTTTTTCCGTAAACCTTCCAGAAATGAGCTTTTAACATAATTTGCCCAAATTTCTTCTTAAAATCCAATTGTTTCTATTGGCACTTAAACCCCGGGAAAGGTCCCCAAAGTCCAACTTTGAACTTGGAAACCTTCGTTTAAGGTCAAGCCTTTTGCGAATTGGGCCCCCCCTTCTTCTTTAAGGTTCCACTTGTTTCTATTGCTTGCCTTCCCTGGAAGTAACCAAAGTCCTTACTTTGGTTTTCATTACTTAATCCCATCTGAATTTCATGGCCCTCAACCCCATTTTATGAACTGGGGTTTACCATGCTTCTTTCAAGTTGGAGGGTTACTATTATCATAATTCCAATTTCCCCCATCACTTCTTTGGGGAAATCCTTCTCCGGGTCCATTCTTAACGAAGGTTTCGGTAAATTGACCCAAGTTTCCTTTGGGATCCATAAAACTTTCCTCCATTTGGGTTGAGCTTTCGGGTTAAACTTTTTCCAATTTAAACCTAAACTTTAAGAAGGAAAGGTTTTTCCCAAACCAAGTTCCAAATTTCTCCCATTCACTTTCTTTCGGGAAACCCTTCTAAGAAAAAGGATCCAAATTTCTAAGAACAATGTCTTCCTTTATCTTGTGGATTTGAAGGTTGGAACCCAACTGTTTTGGGTTCCTATTGAAAACATTCCGATTTGGGTTTCGAGTAAACTTGAACTTTTCACCTAAGATCGGATCCCAAAACTTTTTTAAGAAACCACCAAACTTTGGTTTTTCAAACCTTAGTTTCATTAAGGTTCCCTAACGGTTTCACGGGTGGTTCATTCATAACGGGCCTCAACATTAACCCCAAAACATACGGTAATTTCCAAAAAATCTGTTGCTCTTCCTAGTAAAGGGTTCGCACGCCCTGAACCACCTTACTGTGGTGTTCTAATGTGATTCCAAACCATTCCGATTGGGTTTCCAAATGTTTAACCAAACCTAAGGAACCCAAATAATTCACCTACATTATCAAAACTTAATTTTTTGGTTTAACAATGAAATTTTCAACTTACTAAATTCTTGAACTTTTCAAAGGGCTTCCATTTAAAATTTTCATTAAATAGAAAACCATTATTTCGGTTTAAAGTCATCCTAAAAGGTAGAAAATAAGTTCCGCCAACCGAACCCTAACAATTATTTGGCCAAAATAATCCCGGGTAATGTAGATTTCCCCAACAAATCGCTTTGGTTTCCCATAGTCCCGGGAAGAACCGGTTGTTTAGTTCAAATTTGCCCAGAACCGGTTTCAAATCCAAGTGATTCATTAATAAGGTAACTCAAAAAGTTAATCAAATATTTTTCATTGCCCCTTTTATCCGAAATACTTGGGGCAAGGCTTCCAAATGTTGCAAACATCATTTCAACCGACTTTTGGGTTTCCTTTGGGAAATTGTTTCCTTCTTGAGATTTTCTTTTTGCCCCTTCAAGGGTTTGTTGACCATAAAAGTTTTCTTATTTTAAATAGAACCAACCATTAAACTCGGATGTTTAATAACCCCTTCATAAAAAGATCCAAGTTTTAAGTTTGGCTAAGAAGCACCAAATAACAATTATTTGGAAAATTAACTCCCAAGGTAAGGATTGTAGAGGTTAGGTTTGCCACCAATATTTCCACCACGAACTTTTGGAACCAATTTCCCCATTCGGCCAACCCGGCCCTTGCCCAGAGTTCCGCTTAATCCGGTTTAAGCCCGTAAAGTTGGCCAAATATTAGCAATTTGTCCCGGGTTCAAAACCTTGTTGCTAAGCGAGCCTGTAAGGGTCACCTAACTTTATCAATAATTGTTCAAATTGGCCATCCTTAATTCCCCAAATCTTTCCTTTGCCCAAAGATTAAATTCAACGGGAACAACCGGCCGGAGGCCATTTTCTTTCTCTCCAAACAAAACGCGTCTTTTCAATTTTTTTTTCTTAAAAGTTCATGAATAAAAATTTTAAGTTTTCAATTAAATTATATTTTAACCCTTAAAACTCCCCACCTTAGAAAAGAACAATCTCCCTTAATCCCAATTTCCAAGGTTGATCCTGAATTCCAAATTCCAACTAAACCATAAACGGATTCAATCCTAAATTTGGAATATTTTCAATTGAACATCTTATGTTGATCCCCAATTTAATCTACTAATATGATTCACGCTTCCCGACCTTTCCGGGGTCCCTTCCCGCGGTGGTTTCCCGAGGGCCAATTAAATCCTTTGCCCATTTAATTTGCTTTAAGGCTTTCCTCCAAAGTTTAAATAAACCGAAGTTATGCGTTTGTTTGCAAAAAACTTGGCCCCTTGGCACCGTTTGTAGGAAAAAATGGAAACGGTAGAGCTTAAATCAACAACCGATTCCCATTTTCCGGTTGGGTTTGTATGCAGGGCAAAACCCGGACCGGGAAAACTTTAAAGGCAAGTTTGCATACCTGGGGAGAAACCAACCTTCCTTGATAATTTAGTGAGAGATCATCTTATAATGCTACCGCCAATCAAAGCAAGATAAGATGCATAAAGGATAAACATCACATGCAAATCAATATAAGTGAATGATATGGTCATCATCATCTTGTGCTTCATGATTCCATCTTTGCACCACCATGATCACCATCGCCACCGGGCGGCCTTGATCTCCCGAGCATCGTTGTCGCCTCCCAAAACTTATGCTATTCGATTACGCTACCGCTTGGTAAAGTAAAGCATTACGGCATTGCATTGCATACAATAAAGCGACAACCATATGGCTCCCGCCATTGCCGATAACCGGTTACAAAACATGATCATCTCATACAATAAAATATAGCATCACGCCTTGACCATATCACATCACAACATGCCCTGAAAAAACAAGTTAGGCGCCCTCTACTTTGTTGTTGCAAATTTTACGGGGCTGCTACGGGCTTAAGCAAGAACCACCACCCCCGGATCAAAACCACAACGAATTTCTCAAATAGACTCCGTTTTAACCTTCTCAAGGACCGGGCGAAGCCCACCTTTGGTTCAACTAAAGTGAGGAAAGCAGCACCCACCACCACCTTTTAAGCAAGAAAGTGCTCTTGGGGTGAAACCAGTCTCGCGGGGCGCGTAATGTCGGTCCGGCCGCCCATCTCCAATACCGCCTGAACCAAAGTATGACATGCTGGTGGTAGTATGACTTGTATGCCCACAACTCACTTGTGTTCTACTTGCAAAACATCAAACCATAGAAAAAACCTAGGCTCGGATGCCTTTGGGGAACGAGTAATTTCAAAAAATTTCCCCGCCCGCAAATCATGGTGATGTATAGCCGAGAGGGGAGAGGTTGTTTCCCTTAGACCCGGGCGGGCGATCCCGTAGAGGAAGTAGTGCGTTCTCCTCGCGATCCGACCGATCCCGGCGCCCGACTCACCGGCCGAAGTTCTTGACACCGCATTAAGCTTCGATGGCGCCCCTGATCCGATCCAGCCGAGTGTTGAGGGAGAGTTTACGACCGCGGCGGGGATCTTGATGTTTCACTGCCAGGGCCGCTTAAGCTTGGACGGTATAACCAGGTGGAATATGGTGGAGGGGGCCCGCCAGGCTAAGGCGATCTCACGATCAACTTGTGTGTTCCATGGTGCCCCCCGCCCCGATATAAAGGAGCATGGGGAGGGGGCGGCCAAGGGAGGCCCCGGGTTCCTCCCTCTGGGGTAGGATTCCCCCCAATCCTAGTTGGACTAAGGTTCCCGGGGAAGGAAGAGGGGGCCCCTTCTCCTAGTCCTAATGGGACTAGGGAAGGGGGCCAGCCCCCAGGGTGGCCCCTTTCCCTTTCCCTAAGGCCCATCGAGGCCCATTTACCTCCCGGGGGTTCCGGAACCTCCCGGACTCCAAAAATTCCGTTTCAACCATTCAACTCCAAACATAGGCTTCCAATATATCAATCTTTATGTCTCGACCATTCGAGACCCTCGCCATGTCCGTGATCACATCCGGACCAACTTCTTTACATCAAAATACATAAACTCATAATGCCATCCCGAACCTTAAGCCGGGGACCCTTCGGTTCGAGAACAATGTGACATGACCTAGAACTATTCACTCAATAACCAACAGCGGGACCGGATGCCCATATTGGTTCCTACATATTCTCGAAGATCTTTGTTTGGATTAAATAACAACAACGTTGTTCCCTTTGTCATCGGATGTTATTTCCGAGATTCGATCGTCGGATCCAATACCTAGTTCAATCTCGCACGGCAAGTCTCTTTACTCATTCCAAATACATCATCTCACAACTAACTCATTAGTTGTAGTGCCAAGGCTTTGGGATGTGCATTCCGAAGGGCCGAGATACCTCTCCAATCGGGTGACAAAACCTAATCTCAAAATCGCCAACCCAACATCCCTTTGGAGACACTGGTAATTCCTTTATAATCACCCCACGGGGCGTTTGGTAGCACCCAAAGTGTTCCCGGCAAACGGGAGTTGCATAATCTCAATTTAGGGAACATGTATATGTCATGGATAAAAGCGGAGAACATACTAAACGATCGGGTGCTGCTAAGGGAATGGGTCATGTCAATCGATCATTCTACTAATGATTGACCTCATTAATCAAATAACAACTCCTTGTTCATGGTGGAAACATAACCATCTTTGATTAACAAGCTAGTCAAGTAGAGGCATACTAGTGACATTTGTTTTTGTCTATGCATTCACACATGTATCATGTTTCCGTTAATACAATTCTAGCATGAATGATAAACATTTATCATGAAATAAGGAAATAAATAATAACTTTATTATTGCCTCTAGGGCATATTTCCTTTCAAGTTGGACCGGCAAGAGGCTCTTTTTAGGAAGTGCCATATTTTTCCGATTATCCATGAAGTGAGTTTCCCGCTTTACCTCTTTGTGGGAAAGTCTTTTTTCCTGTCTCTTTGGCGGTTTATCTCCTTAACGCGGCCGACCCCTTATTTGGTGTTTTGGTCCGGACTGTTTAAAAAATCCTCGGCGGTATGGTTTTGCGGCCTTGGGTACTTGGGGATTTGACAATCCGACCCAAAATCTTGGTTTGTTGGAAGACTTTCTTGCCGCCATCCTTAAGAAGGGTGTTTTGTTGTTTGGCCCTGAAGCTTTTAATTCGGCGTTAGCCGTGTTCTTTTGGGCTTTTTCTTGATTCGGCCGCTTTCTTTTTTGGCCGTGATTTTCCGTTCCATCTCTTATCTCGGATGTACTTGGTCGTTAGTTTGCATTTCAGCCACCATCCCTCCAGAGAAGGGGTCATGAGGTTTGGCGGACATTGTCCTCGGTTTTCTTGGCCGAGGTGTTCGGAACCATTCTCTCCGGACGTTGGTTTAAAAAGCTGCTAAGGCCCGGGTCGGACAAATGACTATTTGGTTCTTTTTGTGAAGGAACCTGTTCGAATTTGACTCTCCCGGGCTGTTGAGTTATGTGACTTAGATCCTTCCGGAGGAACATAGGTCCCTTGAAAATTTTTCGCGCCCTCGAGCTCTTCCCAACTTCCCAAGGTTTTCCGGGAGGCCTTTAAGCCAATGGCCGGCTGGCCCTTTGAGCTTGAGGGGTAGGGTATTTTTATGGTGAGACAATCTCCCTAGCCATGTGTATATGTAGATATAATCTTCATCCGGATCGGGTTCCTTGTTCCATCGTAGGCCTCTTATGTTTATTGGTTTAAATCCTGATGGGAATTCTGGTCCAAAACCCATTGGTGAAAATAGTGGGTGTCGGGCGCCCCAATTTGGGGTGTGCCGCTATCTTTGGACCTTTGATGTGTTCCCTTGCTTCCTAGGGGCCTTTTCTTTGGCCGTAGGATTACCTGGCTGGGCCATCTGTCCTTCCAAGTTCATTGGTTGGTTTATGTTGGCTTTGAATTTGGCCTGTCATCCGGCCGTCTATCCAACCAAAGCACTCTTTATTTTTTTTTGTTGGGGGGCTCTATGGCCTCGTTGTCTTTGGTAGCAAATTAGCCGGTAGTTTTGATTGGTGGCCATTGCCGTTTTATCCCTGGTTTTAGTACTTTGCCCACCTCATTCGGGTGTATCTTCCGCTGTTTTCAGCTTCCTTTTCCTTCTTCAAGCTTTTGAAGTGTTGGAATTTTCCGGGTTTTTACCTTCCGGCGGATGTCGGGGAAGATCGTCGGAATCTTTCCCGGGCCGACTGATTTCCGACTGGCCCTGTTCGATTGTTTTATCTGCATTTTCGCGCCCACTTTTGTGCCTTTCCCTGTATTCAAGGGGTCCTTGGAGCGTTGTTGTTTTTTGGGGGTTTAAAGCGGCGTCTCCCGCCATTTTGGTTGTTTATCAGGGTTATCCTTCCGCAATTTTGGTCCTCATTATCGCTTCTTTTGGGTTTCCACCATGTATTGTGGGAAGGTGGTCCTCGCGTTCCCTATAGGCGGTTTCTTGTTGCTCCGCGCCGCTTATACCCCGATGTTTGGGTCGTAGTCTAACATGCCTTAGATTATGGTGGCTACAACGTGGGTGGTGGGTGGGTTCTAATTTCTTCGCCGTCCATATCCCGACCGGCCCCGGCCATATCCGGCCGGACTCTCCCGAAACGGAGATGCTTTATTAATTCGGGATGCCGGCCAAAAGGGAAGTATTGGAAAACGCCCGCGGTGAATTCCATAACCGGCGCCTTAATCCGATTTGATTGGTAGGGCGGGAGGTTGGAATCCCAAAGTCCACCCTGAATCACGAAGTTTTGGAGGGACAAGATTAGTGTTCGGCTCCATCCGTGGAAGAAGCCCCGGTGTCCATCCACCGATCCTCTATTCGCAATCGGTCCGGACTAATGGCAAGCGGATTATGCAACCCCAAGGCACTCTTCCGAAGCAGAGCCAGATCATGCCCATCGTCCACAAAGGGCGCGCTTGGGTGGTTTGGTCCCGAAGATCAAGTCTCCGGACATCGGGTGAAGTTTGGGCTTCCGAACCATTTGACGGCCGGGGAAGCTTTCATCTGCCCAGGAAACCAAGCTTACCCAGTCGAAGCCGGCCCGGAATTTGGATCCGTCCGGGGAAAAGTCTCACCCACAAATTTCTTTGAAAGATGCCATCGGGCCCTACGGTGGCCCAACGGAGGAACTCTCAATGAAAGCACCAATGTCGGTGTCAAAACCGGCGGATCTCGGCTAGGGGTCCCGAACTGGGTTCTGGGCGGATGGTAACAGAGGCGAGGGACACGATGTTTTACCCAGTTCGGGCCCCTCGATGGAGGTAAAACCTAAATTCCCTTGATTAATATTGATGATATGGGTAGTACAAAGTGGATCTAACGAGATCAAGGAGGCTAAACCCAAAGCTAGCCTATGGTATGATTGTTGTTATGTATGTTTCCCCGGATTAAAGCCCTCCGGTTTATATAACCCGGAGGAGGCTAAAGGGAACCCGAGCGGGTTAAAGGTAGGAGATCTACATATCCGACGCCAAGCTTGCCTTCCACGCCAAGGAAAGTCCCAATCGGGACACGGGAATTTAGTCTTCAATCTTGTATCTTCGAGTCTTGGAGTCCCGGACGATGATAGTCCGGCGTCCGGACACCCCCAGTCCAGACTCCCTCAATGGGTTGATCTCGGTTAAACATGAAGCATAAAGAACTATGGTTATTTTGGTGCCAATGGGCCTGTGGTTTTCGGGTTAATTTGGGGGAAGATTCAATCCACGAGAAAAGGACCATAAGACTAAAATCTGTTTGGGCGAGAATGATCGGTGAGGTATGTTGGGACATACCGGTGGTTCCCTATTGGATACGCCAAGGAATTATGTTGGCTAACCCTTGGGAAAACATAAACCTCCCCGAGGAAGTAGATCGTCTTCTTAAACCCCCATACTTGATTGGTTACCCTGTCCCCACCAAAGGTGGGGTATGGTCCAAAGTTGATAACCCCTTTCCTCGCAAACACCATATAGAGAGGAATAGAATGATACTATTGGGATTGGTCATGTCACTTGGTCCGGGCATGAATGGCCGGTCGGGATGAAACCAATGTTCATGCTTTGGAGGCCGTTGTGGAGGCCTTCCCACCTTAGAATATTAATTTATCACTATTTTGTGTGATTCCCGGCTTGATGGATTAAAAGGGTATGTGGGTCGGTGTATTTTTCATCCCAAAGACCATAGTTGGAATTAGTCAAAGTCTGGGGTTGACTAAAGAAACCTTTTACTTGTGGGGTAAAGTACACCCTCTTGAGTTATATCTATTAATAGGGGTCCATTGTTAAGGACTCATCCGGGTTGGTCAAGGTCTTTTATCCTCCCGAGGGAAATGATTGTGAAAGCATGATTCTTTTTGGGATATGATTGTCATCACTAATGTTGTCATGAATATTTTTATTATTGATTACCATTGTTGGGAATATTCTTGATGCTTGAATATTACCTTTTGGACTAACCCCATTTTCCTTATTTTATTTTTTGAGTGTCTCGGTGCTGACTACCCCCGGGCATTCGTTTACTTTAAGATTCTCGGGTTTTGGATTCTCCGGTCCGACCTCGATTCTCCTTTTAGACACCCGTTAGGAATTTCTATTCAAGACCTCTCATGGCAACGTTTGGATTCTGGGCGGTCCCGCTCCCCGATTCTCCTTTTAGACACCCATTTAGCATTTCTTTTCAAGACCTTCGAGGCATCGCTTTTAGGGCACCCCGGCATTTTTCTTGGAACCTTGGGCCCCAACAACCGGTTTTCCATTTCATTACTCAATTTACTGCGGGCATGGTCCATTTATCCTTCCGCATATGAATATTTGTCATGCAATGCTTTAATTTCAATCCATGTATAAAATTTAATTCACCATGGGCATATGCATCCGAATATCTTTTGTTCTTGATGTTTTAGTACATTCAAATGTACTCATTGGCTTTTCCCCGGCCATTGCTTGGCCAGATTATGATTGAGAGGAAAGTTCCAAAGACAATTTGTAATTTTAGGGATTAAAGATAGCAACCACGGAGATAAGAATTATCCGGGTCCCGGTTCCGTGGAATGGAGTCCCATCGATGTTGGAGATCCCAAAGTCGCCCATCATCCACAACTAGAGAGCCTTGTTATATTCATGTGACCTTTGTGGTTTTGTACTCAAATTCTTGTAATTGCTTGGAATTATGTATCAAGGAAATTGTCCACCACAAACAAAATCCTTGGGCTGGTGATGACAAAGGTCATTTCTAGGTTTATGTCCTGAAATCCCCCTAACAACCGGTATTAGAGCCAAGCTGGCCATTGGCTAATCCTATCTTAACGGGTCACTATCCCTAGGTTTCCACACCATCCATCCTTTCCCCCACCCCCCAATTTCATCCTTTTCGATGGCCCATAGTGGCCAGCCGACATCTTTCCGGTCGGTGCCAACCTTATCGTCAATAGGCCAAGGCGGGGTGCCCGTTTGGGAACACTGACCGGCCCATCCGGCTGGGATGGAAGACTCCAACGGCCTTATAAGGGAAGCCTTTCCCTTAGCACATCACAACCTTCACTGTAACCTTTGATTTCCAAACCACCAAGATGTGGGTCCCATCATTTAAGAGACCACCGGATCCGAGCTTGGGAATTCGAGCCATCCTCACCAATCTCCTCGGCTTTTGGCATAGGGAAACCCCTAGAATATGTTGTGTCCGGGAACACACAAGTGATGCCATCCATCATTTCCCAGGGCCATGGTGCACATCTGGGAAGGGGCACCACTGAACGCCCCTACCGGTTCGCGGGAGGTCGACCTCAACGGCCCCAAGCCATCCAACCTTTAGCCCGGAGGGTATAGTTCATTCCCGGGCACTTGCGCCGAGGTTAAACACGCCCTTTCCCTACTACCCTGGTCGGAAGGCTATGGTAGCCGGCCAAAGTGGCCAATGGAACCATGATTTGGGATCTCTTTAGTGCATTCGGGTGCGCATCTAAGGCGCAGAAGGCACTATTCATCCAGTCCTTTGAACAAACCAATGAACTTGCACTCCGGCAACCGGGAGAAGAAGTTGTGAATCTCCATTTTGCATCATGCTTTTATATCAATATTTATTGATTATGGGCTGTTATTACACATTATATCTCAATACTTGGCTATTTTCTCTTATTTTACAAGGTTTACCATGAAGAAGGGGCAAGGAATTCCGGGGAAAAGGGCAAACATTGAAACCTAACCGCCGCTCCAAAAATCCAAACTCCAAAACATGTTTTTGGAATTAATAAAAATTATTGGGCGAAAAAAAATAGGGGCCCACACCCGGTCGGGGGGGGGGCCCCCCCTGGCACCCCTATCTCCTAGGCCCCCGTGGGCCCCAGGTCCTCTTGCTTATGAGGCTTTTACCCGGAAAAAAATCATGAGCAAGCTTACGGGATGAAACCCGCCCAGAAGGGGAACCTGGGAACCAATATAGGCCTTTCGGGCTGTCTGCCGGGGACACTTCCCACGGGAGGGGAATCACACCCCAAATCCTCTCATCGGGGGGGTCAATCTCTATCAACATCTTCACCGCCCTCTCCTCTCAAAACCCTAGTTCATCTCTTGTATCCAATCTTGTATCAAAAACCCAAGTTGGTACCGTGGGTTGCTAGTAGTGTTGATTACTCCTTGTAGTTGATGCTAATTGGTTTACTTGGTGGAAGATCATATGTTTAGATCCTTTATGAATTATTACTCAACTTCACACCTTGTAACACTGCAAGAACCCTTTGCTTGATCCATTTTGAACTTCTTCAAAACTTTGTCAAGGTATGTGCTTTGTGAAAGTCCATTGCGCCTTGATCTATCTCTATAGATCTTAATGCCCAATATGTAAGCCTTCACCGAGGTCTTTCATTGAAAACTCTTATTCAAGTATCCCTTTATGCTATCCGAATTCTATATCATTTCCGATCAGCAATATGTCATCCACATATAATATCGAAATGCTACAGAGCTCCCACTCACTTTCTTGTAAATACAAAGCTTTCCAAAAGTTCAGATAAACCCAAATGCTTTGATCACACTATCAAAGCGCTTATTCCAACTCCGAGATGCTTGCACCAGTCCATAGATGGATCCGGAGCTTGCACACTTTGTTAGCTCCCTTTGGATCGATAAAACCTTCTCGTTGCATCATATACAACTCTTCTTCCGTAAATCCATTCAGAATGCAGCTTTACATCCATTTGCCAAATTTCATAATCATAAATGCGCAATGCTAACATGATTCGGACGGACTTAAGCATCGCTACGGTGAGAAGGTCTCATCGTAGTCAATCCCTTGAACTTGTCGAAACCTTTGCATAAGTCGAGCTTTATAGACAGAATATTACCGCGCTCCTTCTTCTTGAAGATCCACTTGTTTTCTATTGCTTGCCTACCTCGGCAAGTCAACCAAAGTCCACACTTTGTTTTCATACATGGATCCCATCTCGATTTCATGGCCTCAAGCCATTTTATGGAATCTGGGCTCACCATCGCTTCTTCATAGTTCGTAGGTTCATCATGATCTAGTAGCATGACTTCCGAATAGGATTACCGCATCACTCAGCGGATCTTACTCGTTGATCTACGAGGTTCAGAGTAACTTGATCCAAGTTTCATGATCAACATCATCAACTTCCTCACTACTTGGTGTAGGGTCTCGTAAACGGTTTCGTGATTTAACTACTTTCAAGTAAGGGAGAAGGTACTATTACCTCATCAAGTTCCACTTTCCTCCCACTCACTTCTTTCGAGAGAAACTCCTTCTCTAGAAAGGATCCATTCTTAGCAACGAATGTCTTGCCTTTGGATCTGTGATAGAAGGTGTACCCAACTCGCTTCCTTTGGGTATCCTATGAAGACACATTCGATTTGGGTTCGAGCTTATCGTTGAAGCTTTTTCACATAAGCATCGATCCCCAAACTTTAAGAAACGACAACTTTGGTTTCTTGCCAAACCATAGTTCATAAGGTGTCGCCTCAACGGATTTCGACGGTGTTCTATTCAAGGTGAATGCGCCCCTCTAGAGCATAACCCCAAACGATAGCGGTAATCAGAAGAGACATCATAGATCGCACTATATCTAGTAAAGTACGACACGACGCTCGACACACCATTACGCTGGTGTTCCGGTGGCGGAGTTGCAAACTATTCCGCATTGTTTCAAATGTAGACCAAACTCAGAACTCAAATATTCACTCCACGATCGATCAGAAACTTAATTTTCTTGTTACGATGATTTTCAACTTCACTCAAATTCTTTGAACTTTTCAAACGTTTCAGATTTATGTTTCATTAAGTAGATATACCCATATCCGCTAAGTCATCCGTGAAGGTGAGAAAATAACGATATCCGCCACGAGCCTCAACATTCATCCACATACATCAGATGTATGATTTCCAACAAATCTGTTTTCTCCATAGTACCGAGAACGGTGTTCTAGTCATCTTGCCCATGAGGCACGGTTCGAAGTGCCAAGTGATTCATAATCAAGGACTCAAAAGTCCATCAAGATGGAGTTTCTTCATGCGCTTTACACCGATATGACCTAAACGGCAAGGCACAAATAAGTTGCACTATCATTATCAACTCGTGATCTTTTGGTTTCAACATTATGAATATGTGTATCACTATCGAGATTCATAAAATAGACCACCTCAAGGGTGCATGACCATAAAAGATATTACTCATATAAATAGAACAACCATTATTCTCTGATTAAATGAATAACCGTCTCGCATCAAACAAGATCCAGATATAATGTTCATGCTCAACGCAGCACCAAATAACAATTATTTAGGTCTAAAACTAATCCTCAAGGTAGATGTAGAGGTAGCGCCGATCATGATCACATCGACTTTGGAACCATTTCCCACGCGCATCGTCACCTCGCCCTTTGCCGTGTTCGCTGATCCGTAGTCCCTGCTTCGAGTTGCAAATATTAGCAATGTAACAAAGATCAAATACCCAGTGCTATCACGAGCTCTAGTAAGGTACACATCAATAACATGTATATCACATATACCTTTGTTCACCTTGCCATCCTTCTTATCCGCCAAATATTTGGGAAGTAGTCTGGCTTCAGACTACCGCCTCTCATGGCAAGTAGGGTTAATTTCGGGCCAGTGTTTAGGGCCAGACTTGGGTTTCTTTTCTCCCGAGCAGCAAAAGAACTTGTTTGTCGCTTCTTTGAAGTTCCCTTCTTCCCTTTGCCTTCTTTCTTGAAACTAGTGGTCTTATTGACCATCAACACTTGATGATGCCTTCTGATTTCTACCTCCGCAGCCTTTAGCATATGGCGTAAGATTCTGTATAGTCTTTACAAACCCTTGCATATTATAGTTCATCACGGCCTTTGTAGCTGGTGGTGGTGATTGAGAATTCGTTAATGACACAATCATCCGGAAGATTAACTCCCAATTGTGTCAAGTGATTATAGTAACTGCATTATTTGAAAGTATGCTCACTAATGTAACTATTCTCCTCCATCTTGCAGCAATATAGAACTTATTGGAGACTTATATCTCTCAATCTGGCATTCTGTGGAATATTAACTTCAACTCCCCGGAACATCTCATATGCTCCATGACGCTCAAAACGCCGTTGAAGTCCTGCCTTTAAGTCAGAAAGCATGGCACAATCAACTATAGAGTAGTCATCAGCTTTTTCGCCAGACGCTCATAACATCTCGTGCAGCTTCCATATAGCAGGCTCGCACCTAGCGTGCATCCAGACGAATCCTTCCGTGCAATGAGGATAATCTCAAGTTATGGACCCAGTCCGTAATTGCTACCATCATCTTTCAACTTTGCTTCTCAAGGAACGATTAAAATTCAACTTAACAACAAAGACGTTGCCATCTATCTACAATCAAACATAAACAAGCAAGATACTATCAGTACTAAGTTCATGATAAATTTAAGTTCGCTTAATCATATTACTAAAGAACTCCCACTCAGAAAGATATCTTCTAGTCATCTAAGTGATCACGTGATCCAAATCAACTAAAAACCATAACCGATCATCACGTGAAATGGAGTAGTTTTCAATGGTGAACATCTTATGCTGATCACATTCATTATATGATTCACGCCGACCTTCGGTCTCCGTAATTCCGAGGCCATATCTCGATATGCTAGGCTCTGCCAAGTATAACCCGAGTATTCTGCGGTAGTAAACTGGCTTGCACCCGCTAGAAGATGGACGAGAGCTTATCACACCATCATCACGTGGTGTCTGGGCACGCATTTAACTTTTAAGTAACGGTGCATACTCGAGGAGAACACTTCTGATAATTTAGTGAGAGATCATCTTATAATGCTACCACAATCAAAGCAAGATAAGATGCATAAAAGGATAAACATCACATGCAAATCAATATAAGTGATATGATATGGTCATCATCATCTTGTGCTTCATGATCTCCATCTCACAAGACCACCATGATCACCATCGCCACTGCGCGACACCTTGATCTCCATCGAGTTTTGCTGTCGTTTCGCCAATCTTATGTTTCTATTTAATTATCGCTACCGCTTTAGTGATAAAGTAAAGCATTACAGGTATATTGCATTGCATACACAGCTTATTAACCATATGGCTCCACCAACATGCCGATAACTTCAAGTTATAAAAACATGATCATCTCATACAATAAAATATAGCATCATCGCCTTGATCATCATATCATCACATGCCCTGCAAAACAAGTTAGACGCCCTCTACTTTGTTGTTGTAAATTTTACGTGGCTGCTACGGGCTTAAGCAAGAACCAATCTCACCCACGCATCAAAATCACAACGATATTTCACACAGAGACTGCTTAACCTTTCAAGGACTGGCGAGCTACACCTTTGCTCAACTAAAGTGAGAGAGACAGCACCCACTCAATCACCTTTAAGCAACGAAAGTGCTCGTGAGCGGGAAACCAGTCTGCCAGAAGTTTACGCTGAATGCCTGCCTCGGCCGCTTCATCTCACAATACCGCTGAACCAAAGTGATGACATGCTGGTAGGTAGTATGACTTGTATCGCCCACAACTCACTTTTCAGTTCTACTCGCAAAACATCAAACCATAGAAAAACCTAGGCTCGATGCCACTGTCGCTGGGAACGAGTAATTTCAAAAAATTTCCTACGCACACGCAAGATCATGGTGATGGCATAGCAACGAGAGGGAGAGGTTGCCATACGCACCGAGACCCGGGCGGAAGCGATCACAACGTAGAGGAAGTAGTCGACGCTTCCTCCCGATCCGACCGCCGATCCTGCAAGGCTGCCATTCTGACGCCTGAAGTTCTTGACACACGATAGCTGGATGACGCCCTCAGATCTGATCCAGCCGAGTGTCGAGGGAGAGTTTCACAGACGACGCAAGGGGACGATCTTGATGTTTCATCATGCAGGCTTCGCCTAAGCTTCATGACGGTATAACCGAGGTGGAATATGGTGGAGGGGGCACCGCACACGGCTAAGGAACGATCTCACGATCAACTTGTGTGTTCCAGGTGCCCCCTCCCTGTGATATAAGGAGAGCAGGGGAGGGGGCCGCTGCCAAGGGAGGCGCGGCCGGGAGTCCTACCTCTGGAGTAGGATTCCCCAATCCTAGTTGGACTAGGATTCTGAGGGGAAAGAGAGAAGGCCTCTCTCCTAGTCCTAGTAGGACTAGGGAAGGGGGGCGCCACCACCCGGCTGGCCCCTTCCTTCACTAAGGCCCATCGAGGCCCATTTACCTCCCGGGGTTCCAACTCCTGTGACTTAACCTCAGTTTTCTGCCCCTGAACCATCTCAACTCCAAACATAGGCTTCCAATATATCAATCTTTATGTCTCGACCATTCCGAGACTCCTCACATGTCCGTGATCACATCCGGACCAACTTCTTCGGTACATCAAAATACATAAACTCATAATAACCGCCATCGAAACCTTGTTATGGACTCCTACGGTTCGAGAACAATGTAGACATGACCTAGAACTATTCACGGTCAATAACCAACAGCGGACCTGGATGCCCATATTGGTTCCTACATATTCTATTAAGATCTTTATCGGTCGACCGCATAACAACATACGTTGTTCCTTTGTCATCGGTATGTTACTTGCCCGAGATTCGATCGTCGTATCCAATACCTAGTTCAATCTCTGTACGGCAAGTCTCTTTACTCGTTCCGTAATACATCATCTCACAACTAACTCATTAGTTGTAGTGCTTGCAAGGCTTCAGTGATGCATTACCGAGAGGGCCCAGAGATACCTCTCCCATAATCGGAGTGACAAAACCTAATCTCAAATACGCCAACCCAACATCTGCCTTTGGAGACACCTGTAGTACTCTTTATAATCACCCAATTACGCAGGACGCTTGGTAGCACCCAAAGTGTTCCTCCGTAAACGGAGTTGCATAATCTCATAGTTACAGGAACATGTATATGTCATGGATAAAAGCAGAGCAACATACTAAACGATCGTGGTGCTGCTAAGGGAATGGGTCATGTCAATCGATCATTCTACTAATGATGTGACCTTGTTAATCAAATAACAACTCCTTGTTCATGGTCAGGAAACATAACCATCTTTGATTAACAAGCTAGTCTAGTAGAGGCATACTAGTGACATGTTGTTTTGTTCATTCACACATGTATCATGTTTCCGTTAATAATTCTAGCATGAATGATAAACATTTATCATGAAATAAGGAAATAAATAATAACTTTATTATTGCCTCTAGGGCATATTTCCTTCTGCTTGGACCGCTCGCAAGTAGGCTCTTTTAGGAAGTGCCGCATTTATTTTTCCGGGGGACATTGCTACAAGGAGTTTCATCGCTGACCTCTCTTGTGGGAAAGTCTTTGTTTTCCATGCTCATTGCGCGGTTTATCATCTTCGCTGACGCTACGAAAGCCCTTGTGTTCGTGGTTTAGTCGGTCGGATTTGAAACCCAACAGTCTCGATGGGTGCTGGTTTGCAGGCCTTCCGCACTGCGGATTTGAGCATATCCACCCAAAATCTTGTTTAGTTGGACAGCCATTGCCGCCATCCTTAAGATATGTGTTTTTGTCGTTTCGTCATGAGTTGAATTCAAGGCTGACCGCTGCAAGGTTCTTTTGGCTTTTTTCTTGATTCCGCGCTTGCTCTTTTCTGCGCTTCGTGATTTTCCGCTTCCATCTCTTATCTCGGATGTATTCTTGGGCTTTAGTGCTGCATCTGCTAGAAGCTACTATCCTCCCATTTAGAAGTGGGTCATGAGGTTTGTTAGCGCTTTACATTGTCCTCATTTCTCGTCGAGGTGTCCGGTGCTTTCATCTGCCCTCGGACGCCAGTTTAAAAGCTGCTAAGGCTCGGCGTCCCATGGGTCGAATGGATCATTTGGTTCTTTTTAGTGAGGAACCTGTTCCAGACTTGTTACCACCTCCGGGCTGTTGAGTTATGTGACTTAGATCATCTCATGATCCTATATGTAATATAGGTCCTTGAAATTTGCTCTAAACGCCCCCAGCTCTTCCCAACTTCCTACATGTTTTCTGGGATACCTTTAAGCCAATGGGACGGGCTGGCCTTGAGCTTGAGGGGTAGGTATTTGGCGGCGTGAGACATCTCTCTAGCCATGTGTATATGTAGTATATAATCTTCATCCGCACTCCAGGTCCTGCTGTTGTCCATCGTAGGCCCTCATTTTATTGGTTTAAACCTGATGGGAATTCATGGTCCAAGACCCCATTGGTGAAACATAGTGGGTGTGCGGCACGTATTTGGTGCTGCCATCTTCGGACACTTGATGTCTTCGTTTTAGGCCTCTTCGTCTGGGGATGGAGACTCTGGCCAATGTATCCACCCCAAGTTCATTGGTTGGTTTATGTGGGCGCCAGACCTATCACATCCGGCTGCCTATCCAACCAAGCAGCCTCTTTTATTTTTGACCGTAATTTATGGCCTCGTCAATTTGCAGTAGCTTGCGCCTTCAGTAGCTCTTTGATTGGTATTGCTTATTTATCCGCTGGGTTTTGAGTACTTTTGCTCCACCTCATTCCCGAGTGTATCTTCCGCCGTTTTCAGTTTCCGCTTCCTTCTTCAAGCTTCTTGGGCTGTTGATTAGTCTTTTCCGGTTGTTTTACCTTCGCGGTATGTCCGCGGAGATCGTCTTTCAACTGCTGGCCGGCCTCGGATTGATTATCTCACTTGGCCCTGTTCCGGCCATTGCTTATCCGCATTTCGCTGGGTTCACTTTTGTGCCCTGTTGTATCATGGGGTCCTAGGGAGCTTGTTGTTGTTTTATATGGGTTAGGGCGCGCCCATACTGCCATTTTGCTGTTTATCGCTATCTTCCGCCGCCTGCTATCCTCATTATCGCCTCTTTTGGGGTTTCCATGTATATGTCGGCGACGAAGGTGGTCTCATGCGTCTCTATAGGCGTTGTTTCGTCTGCTCGCGCCATTGCCTATACCGATGTTCGAGTCGAAGCCCAGCATGTCAAGCAGACTGCCGGCGTTGGCTGGCAACGTGGTGGGTGGCCTGGAATTTCTTCGCCGCCCATATTCCACTGGCCCCGCCATAGTCCGGCCAGACTTCCATAACGAGATGCTATGAATTCAGGATGTCACAAAGGCGAGTATTGAAGACGTCCGAGGTGAATTTATAACCGGCGCCCAATCCGACGATTGTAGGCTGGAGGTTGAGTCCGCAGGAGTCCGCACCAATCACGAAGTCGGCGAGGGACAAGATTAGTGTTCCGCCCATCAACAGGAAGTTGCCTTGAGGCGTGTCCATCCATCGATCTTCATTCAGTAATCGGCTCCACTAATGGTCAAGCGGATTCGCATGAGCCACTTCTTGGCAGGCACTTCTTCGCGTGAGCTAGATCATGCCATCGCCACAAAGGTATGCGCTTTATTGTGGTTCAGTTCGTCAAGATCAAGTCTCCGCGACATCGTGCCGAAGTTTAGGCTCAATCTGACGGACGGCCGAAGCGAGCTTTCATCCCGCCTCCATTTACCTGCTTAATTCAGTTCGCAGCAGGGTTTACCGATTTAAGATCATCTGGGAGAAAAGTCTCACCCGACAGCGTCATTATTGAAGATATCGGGTTTATCGTGACGCATATTGCAGGAACTCTCAATGAAAGCACCAATGCTCGTCAAACCGCGGATCTCTGCTAGGGGGTCCTGAATCGCGTGTCTAGGCAGATGGTAATAGAGACGCAGGGACACGATGTTTTACCTGTGTCGGCCTCTCGATGGAGGCAAAAACCTTGTCATTGATTAATATTGATGATATGGGTAGTAAGAGTGGATCTACCATTTAGATCAAGGAGGCTAAAACTCAAAGCTAGCCTATGGTATGATTATTGTCATATGTCGTCTTACGGATTGTGCTTTTCCTCCCTTATATAGACACCGAGGAGGCTAGGATACACAGAGTACAATGGTGGTGGAGATCTATATACCAGACGCTGCTTGCCTTCCACGCCAAGGAAAGTCCCATCCGGACACGGGATGAAGCTTCAATTCATCTTCAGAGTCTTGAGTCCAAGTGACATGATAGTCCAAGGTCTGACACCCCCTAGTCTGTGGACTCCTCAATGGTGTTGATCTAGCTAACATGCTTGCTGGTGCACATGGTTATTTCGTGCCATATACTGTTGGTTCAGAATTTGCAGGATTCAACACGAAAGTGTGGGACCATAAGACTAAAACTCATGACGAGAATGATCGGTGAGGGAAGGATTACACCGTGGTGTCCCTATTGATAATCGCCAAGGAATTATGTTGTGCCAATCCACCAGAGAAACATAAACCTCCCGAGGATTGTAGATCAAGTCTCCAAAGAACTCCCCCATAATTTGATCTGGTGGTTACTACATGTCCTCTACTCAAATGTAGGTATGGCCCAGAAGTTGATAACCCCTTTCCCCAAGCACACCATATAGAGAGGACATAAATGATACTATTGGCCCTGAGTCATGTCACTGGGTCCGCATGAATGGCTGTCCGGGATCGAATCGAATGTTCATGCTATTGGATATGTGGAGGCCTCCCAACTTAGAATATTAATTTATCACTATTTTGTGTGATTCTCAGTTTGATGGATTAAATGGTAAAGTGGTCGTGTATTTTCATCCAAAGACCATAGTTGGAATTAGTCAAAGTCTCGTGGTTGACTAAAGAAACTTTACTGGTAAAGAGGCACCTCTATAGAGTTATATCTTATTCAATAGCTGTCCATTGTTAGGACCACACTGGTTGGTCAAGGTTTGGCCTTGAAGGTACTCCGGAGGAAATGATTGTTGAGCATGATTCATTTTTGATATGATTGTCATCACTAATGTTGTCATGAAGGCTTTTATTATCATGATTACCATTGTTGGGAAATATTCGATGCTTGAATATTACTGTGGACTAAACCCATTTTTCCTTATTTTATTTTTGAGGTCTCTGTAATGGGCTAGATACCCCGGCATTCAGTTTTACTTTCAAGACCTCTCATGGAAGTCGCTTGATTCTCAAGGTCCAGTCTCGCCTCGATTCCCTTTAGACATTCGTTAGGGAATTTCTATTCAAGACCTCTCAGAACCGTTGATTCTCATGTCCTTGCTCCACCCATTCTCCTTTAGACACCCATTTAGCATTTCTTTTCAAGACCTCTCGAGGCATCGCTTTTAGGCATCAGCTTGGCATTTTCTTGAACTTCTCGCAGTCCAACACCCGGTTTTCCATTTCATTACTCATATTTACTGCTGGCATGGTCCATTTATCTCCGTTACTGTGATGAATATTTGTCATGCAATGCTTTAATTTACCAAAGACATGTATAAAATTTAATTCACCATGAGCATATGCATCCGATATCTTTTGTTCTTGATGTTTGCGAGTACATTCAAATGTATTTCATTGGCTTGTCCTCGGCTATTGTCTTGGCCATTATGATTCGTGAGAGGAGTACCGCAAAGACACCCCCTGCCATTTAGGATTCAAGATAGCAGCCACGTGAGATAAGAATTATCCGGTCACCGCTCGTGGAATGGAGTCCCATCGATGTTGGAGATCCACAAGTCGCTCCATCATCCACAACTAGGAGAGCCTTGATATTCATGTGACCTTTGTGGTTTTGTACTCAAATTCTTGTAATTGCTTGGAATTATGTATCATGGAAGTGTCCAAAGCCAAACAGAATCTCATTGGTGATGACACAGTATTGCAGATTTATGTCCTTAAATCCGCCCTCACAACCTTGGTATTAGAGCCAAGCTGGCCATTGGCTAATCCTATCTTAATGGTCACTATCCCTTGAGGTTTCACACCATCTCATGATCCTTCCTGTCCACCGTCAAGCTTCATCCTATTGGAGTAGCTCGTATAGGCCACCGACATCTTTTCCTCGACAATGTGCTAACCTATCATTATAGGCTATAGGCCGTAAGCGCTCATGGGTCGACAATTGATTCGTCCCATCACAAGTGCAGATGAAGACTCCACCGCTTATAAGGGAAGTTTTGCCTCACTTAGCACATCACAACCTTCACTCGCAACCTGATTTCCAAACCACCAAGATGTCGGGGTCCCATCATCTAGTAATGAGACCACCAGATCCGAGCTGAGAATTCAGAGCTATCCTCACCAATCTCACCCGTCGTGCTTTTGGCATAGATTTAACCCTAGAATATGTTGTGCACCAGAACACACAAGATGCCATCCATCACTTGGGCCATGGTGCACTCTACGGAGGGGCACCACATCGTAACGCCCTTACCAACATGGGAGGTCGATCGACGAGCCCCAAGCCATCCAACTTGTAGCCCAGGGTAGTTCATCTCCGCACTTGTCGTCGAGGGTTAACACACGCCTCTTTCCTCTACTACCCTAGTCGGGAAGGCTATGGTAGCCCGACTCAGGTCGCCAATGGAGACCATGAGTCGGATCCCGCTTAGTGCATCTCGTGCGCTATCTAAGAGCGTTAAGAGGCACTTATTCGATCAGGTCACTAATGACCTTGATTACAACCCGCAGACACTTGCACTCCTGGCACCAAAGGAGAAGAGAAGTTGATGGCCCATTTTGCATCATGCTTTATATCAATATTTATTGCATTATAATGTTATTACATTATATCTCAATACTTATATTATTCTCTTATTTTACAAGGTTTACTATGAAGGGGGAATGCCAGAGCTGGAATCTGGGCCGAAAAGGAGCAAACATTGAAACCTATCGACACGGGCTCCCAAAACTCAAACTCCATGTAAACATGTTTTTGGAATTAATAAGAATTATTGGGAAAGAAATACATCAGGGGCCCACACTGTTCAGGAGGGTGGGGCCTCACCTCACCACCATGCACCTCATCTCCTAGGGCTCGTGGGCCCCGTGTCCATCTTCGCTATATGAGAGCTTTTACCTGAAAAAATCATGAGCAAGCTTACGGATGAAACTCACGCCACGGTATGGAACTCATGGAACTAATATAGGCTCGCGGAGCTGTTTCCGCTGGGGACTTCCTTACGGAGGGGGAATCATCACCAACGATCCTCTCATCGGAGGGGTCAATCTCATCAACATCTTCACCAAAGACCATCTCCTCTCAAAACCCTAGTTCATCTCTTTGTATCCAATCTTGTATCAAACCATGTTGGTACCGGGGTTGCTAGTAGTGTTGATTACTCCTAGTTGATGCTAATTGGTTTACTTGGTGGAAGATCATATGTTTAGATCCTTATGCATATTATTACCCTCTGATTTTGAACATGAATATGCTTTGTGAGTAGTTATTGTTCCCGAGGACATGGGTGAAGTCTTGCTATTAGTAATGTGAATTTGGTATTCGCTCGATATTTGGATGAGATTATGTTGTCTTTCCTCTAGTGGTGTTATGTGAACGCGACTACATGACACTTCACCATTATTTGGGCCTAGAGGAAGGCAAGGGAAGTAATAAGTAGATGATGGGTTGCTAGAGGAGAAGTTAAACCCTAATGCTTGTTTCATTAGGGGCTGATTTGGATCCATATGTTTAATGTTGTGGTTAGGTTTACCTTAATACTTCTTTTGTAGGGGGCTTTCAATTGGAGTTAATCATAAGTGGGATGCTTGTCCAAGTAAGGGCAGTACCAAACCGTCCACCCACATATCAAATTATCAAAGTCAACGAATCATATGAACGTGATGAAAACTAGCTTGACGATAATTCCCATGTGTCCTCGGAGCCCTTTCATTATTAGAAATTATCCATACTTATCCTTTGCTACATAAAGGATTGGGCCACCTTGCTGCACTTTATTTACTTTATTTACTTGTTACTCACTTTTTATCTTATCACAAACTATCTATCACCTACAATTTCAGTGCTTGCAGAGAAAACCCATCGAAAACCGCTTATCATTTTTCCGCTTCCTCGTTGGTTCACCTCTTACTTATCGAAAAATACGATGATCCCCACACTTGTGGGTCATCAAGACTTTTTCCGGCCTGGGGAGTGTAGCCTTTGGTGAGTGGAACTTGGTAAGGAAACATTTATATAGTGTGCTGAAATTTTCTTACTTGTTCACCCCACCAAGAGCAAAGAGTTTCCTCAACCACTGAACTTTATGAAAATATTTACTTTGAGATTCCTTCGGATGATAGAGAAATGCTAGCTAATCCTTTGGGGAGATGGAACATTGCATCCCGATTTACACCTTGTATTTGTGGATGAAGTTTGTGGATTATTTAAGCTTGGTATTCGATGATGTGGTCAAAAGGAAGGTCTTCCTTTATCTTTGAAGGAGATGCATTAACGGTATAGGCTATGTGATGATACGAGATCTTGGAATTATGTTTTAAGTTGGAATTTCACTAGAAGTTCTATCCTATGCATCTTGTTCATCATGATCATAATTAATATATAATTTCGGCCTCGAAGGAGAAAGCATCGCCAAGCTTGGGGAGGCTTAAGTCAATGTTATATTATGCCCCAATCATGAGCTCTCCAGAAATGATTATTCAAAAAATTATGCTTGGCTTTCTTAATAATCGAACCCTTCGATACTTCCTGGGGTTCTTATATGTCAAGACTATTGATTTCAAATGGGACTTATTGGAAAGAATTAAACGAACTAAGATTGGGGTTCACGATGGTAAGGAGTCGGTATGACACCTAAGTTCGATTGTGTTAAATTTTTATGGATACGATGCTTTTTGGATTTAGGCTTTTTTCCCGAAATTTTTTCTCGTGAATCTTTTGCTACTCAAGTTGATTCCCAAAAGAAGGGTTTTAAATAAACCCCCGAAGTGAAAGAGTTGCATATTAGCTTGAAGAAAAGACTATCACCTATAGTGATCCATTTTCCCAACTTATATTGAGAAAACCCTTTCCTTAGGGTAAAGGATCAGCAAAGTTTCAATCTTGCGTAAGATAATAAGGATTATACATCACAAATTAATGTTGAACCTGATTCTATTTAAACTCTTTAAGATTTTAATGGGATGTTATTTATTTTGTGGAAATTAAATTTAACCGATTGTGCCCCAAAGGATGTTTTTTCTTAAAATGGAGACTTTTTATGGCTTAGTGTAGGGTGGAAAAGGATACCCTATACTTTAAAAAGAAATTATGTTTCAATTAATTGGCTTAAGTTCTAAACTTGAATAGGGAACCATTAAAAGTTGGGATTTTGGTGTTAATTTTGTTTAAATACCCCGTGATTTTTTTCTTGGCCCCAAAATATTTTTGGATTTTGAGCCTTAGAACATCTACAAATTTTGTGAAAAATTAATCACCCCAAAGGTTGTCCGTGTTTAATTTTCAACCAAAACCTTATAGGGAACCACCTGAAGGAGAATTATTGGTTTTTTTCAAAAGAAAAAAAAAATTTGGGGGGTTTTTAAAAACCCAAAAATTTTAAAAAATTCCCGGGGGATCCCCTCCACCCAAGGGTGATCCTGTTTGAACTCAAACCATTACCTCGATAATCTTAAGTATGCTTATCTTGGCAGAAGAAAATATATCCTCGTTATTATTAGTGCTAACCTTTCAGAGCAAGAAGAAGAAAGATTACCGAAACTCAAGAAGCATCGAGCAACTATTGGATATACTGATGATCTTAAGGGCATTAGTCCCACATTATGCCAACACAAAATTATAGTGAGAAAGATGCCAAACCAGTTAGAGATCCTCAACAACGGCTAAATCCCAAGATGAAGGAAGTGGTAAGAAAGGAGATACTCCTTGAGGCAGGTATAATTTATCCTGCTGCCGATAGTGAATGGGTAAGCCATGTCCATTGTGTTTCCTAAAAATGAGAGTATTACCGTTGTTCCCCAATGATAAAGATGAATTGATTTAGCAAAAAAGAATTATTACAAGTTATGGGATGGTAATTGATTTCCGTAAGTTAAATAAAGCTACTAAGAAAGATCATTACCCTTTACCTTTTATTGATCAAATGCTAGAAGAAGACTATCCAAACACACTCATTTTGCTTTCAAGATGGTTATTTTGGTTTCTCTTAGATACTCCTAGGTCAAGCCAAAGAGATCAATCTAAAACTTCTTTTACTTGCCCTTTTGGTACTTTTGCTTATAGACATATGCCTTTTAGTTTATGTAATGCACCTACTACCTTTCAAAAGATGCATGATGGCTATATTCTCTAATTTTTGGGAAAAGATTTGTGAGGTATTCATGGATGATTTATCCGTTTATGGATCCTCTTTTGATGATTGTTTGAGCAACCTTGATCGAGTTTTGCAGAGATGCGAAGACACTAGTCTCATCCTGAATTAGGAGGAAGTGTCACTTTATGGTTAATGAAGGCATTGTCTTGGGGCACAAGATCTCCGAGAGGTATTGAAGTTGATAAAACCCAAAGTTGATGCTATTGAAAGATGCCATGTCCCAAGGACATAAAAGGTATAAGAAGTTTCCTGGTCATGCGGTTTTTATAGGAGGTTCATTAAGGACTTTTCTAAAATCTCTAGGCATCGACTAATTTATTGCAAAAGATATTCCTTTGTCTTTGATGATGATTGTGTAGAAGCATTTGAAATACTTAGGAAAGCCTTGATCTTTTCACCTATTGTTCAGCCACAGATTGAATTTACCTTCTTAAGAATTATATGCGATCCTAGTATAAGAATTATGTTGTAGGTGCTGTTTCTAGGGCAAAAGAGTCGATAAGAAATTGAATGTTATCCGGTATGCTAGTAAGACTCTTTGATCATTTTGGATGAAATTATGCTACATCTTGAAAAAGAATTCTTAGCTGATTGTGTTTTTGCCATGTGAAAAGTTTAAGACCTTACATTGTTTGGTTCCAAAGTTACTATTCACTGCGATGATCATGCTATTAAATATACTTATGAAAAGAAAGATGCTGCCTAGACTCATAGATGGGTTCTCATGCTCCAAGAATTTGATTTGCATATTATTGATAGAAAGGAGCTAAGAACCCCATTGCGCATAACTTGTCTAGGTTAGAGAATGTTCTTGATGACCCACGCCTATTGATGATAGCTTCCGATGAACAATTAGCGGTCATTAATGCTTCTCATATCGCTTCCTTGGTATGCTGATTATGCTAATTACATTGTTGCTAAATTTATACCGCCTAGTTTCACATACCAGCAAAAAGAAAAGTCTTTTATGATTTAAGACATTACTGGGATGACCCACACCTTTATAAAGAAGGAGTAGATGGTGTTATTAGACGCAGTGCCGAGCATGAACAGAATGATCCTACAAGTGTCACTCAATCCTATGGAGGACACCAACCGAGATAGAACTGCACACAAGGTACTACAATCTGGTTTTTATTGGCCTACTCTCTTCAAAGATGCTCGTAAGTTTGTCTTATCTTGTGATGAATGTCAAAGAATAGGTAACATTAGTAGATGTCAAGAAATGCCTATGAATTATTCTCTTGTTATTGAACTGTTTGATGTTTGGGGCTT
>JAHHZJ010003948.1:0-100742 GCA_021437245.1 Aegilops speltoides | reverse complement strand
AAGTTTGTAAGGGCAAGGAGATCGCCTACTTCGTGAAGATCTACCCCGAGTAAGGCTAGCCTCCGTGGGTGTAGGCCATGATGGAATAGACAAGGTTGCTTCTTCGTGGACCCTTCGTGGGTGGAGCCTCCGTGGACTCTCGCAGCTGCTACCTCTCGTGGGTTGAAGTCTCCATCAACGTGGAAGTACGATAGCACCACCTATCGGAACCACGAGAAAATCACCGCTCTCCAAAATTGCGCTTGCTCTTCTCCACCTCTCTTTACTACATGTGCAATTTACTTTCCGCTGCCTATACTCTAGAATTGCATGTAGGGTGATGCTTGACTTGATCATAATTGTGAATCGCCAAAAACTGTTCTTTGTCAAAAGGCAGAATTTTTATATTGTCAAGTAGTCTAATCACCCCCTCTAGACATACTTTCGATCCTACAAGTGGTATCGAGCTTTGGTCTCCATTGTATTGGTTTCATTGCATTGACTCATAAGCTTGGTTTCACAACCTAGGAGAGTATGGCGCCTAGTGAGGGTAATTTTCAGAGAGGTCCTTACTTTGATGGTACAAATTTTGCTAGTTGGAAGCATAAAATGAAAATGCATATTCTTGGTCATAACCCACCAAGATGGGGCATTATTTGTGTTGGTATGCAAGGTGAATTCTTCGAGGAAGGAAAAGTTCCGATCGCGGGTTACAACGAAGAATTATGGATGTTGCAAAACAATGCTCAAGCTTGTGACATTCTCTTCAATGCCTTGTGTCCCGAGGAGTTCAACAAAATCAGCCGCCTTGAGAATGCAAAAGAGATTTGGGATACTTTGGTTGAAATGCACGAAGGTACCGAGTCCGTGAAGGAATCAAAGCTAGATATTCTTCAAGGTCAACTTGACAAGTTCAAGATGAAGGATGGTGAAGGAGTCGCTGAAATGTACTCTAGGCTTGCTCTCATCACAAATGAGATTGCCGCTTAGGAAGCGAAGAAATGACCGACCGATTCATCATCAAGAAGATTCTCAGAGCTTTGGATGGAAAGTATGACACCGTGCACTTTGATCCAAATGATGCCAAACTACAAGAATCTCAAGCCAACCAAGTCATTGGAAGAATTGTTGCTCATGAGATGACACTTAAGGATAAGGAAGAGCTTCACAACAAGTCAAGTGGTGCTTATAAAGCTACAAGTGATGCTCCCACAACCTCAAGTGACAAGTTAGTTTCCAATGAAGAGATAAGCCTAATGGTCAAGAACTTCAACAAATTCTACAAGAATAGAGGCAAAGAGAGAAGCTCAAAGTCTAGATCATATGATGAAAAGAGATCTTCTAGTCGTGATCGAATCATACAATTGTGGAAGACCCGACACTACTCAAATGAGTGTACGGCCCCCACAAGAGAAGAGAAGAATTCCAAGAAGAAGAAGCTCAAGAGATGAGTCACCTCGAAAGAGAGAAGGAGCAGAGATGATCGTTATGAACGAAGACCTCTCGGAGAAGCAAGGATTCGGAGAGGAAAGACAAGTCATCAAGGAGCTACACAAGAAGAAAACATCAAGCTCATGTAGGTGAATGGGTCTCCGCCCGACTCCGCAATCAATCCAAGGAAGCTATCACTCCAACTCCGACTACAATCAAGATGAAGGTGTCTTGCCGGTCTTGCTCTCAGATCCTCCAACTCCAACTCCTACGACTTATTTGATTCACCAAATGAGGGAATTGGAAGATGCTTCATGGCTAAAGGCCCCAAGGTATCACACCCTGAATTCATTGACTTCAATAGTGATGAGGATGACTTGCTTGGTGAAGATGAGCTCTTGCATGATAAATCCAATGAGCCTAGTAACGATGAACATGCTAGTAGTCTTTATAGTCTAGAAGAGTCGAATGACAATGCTATGAAGGAGATTGAGCGCCTAACTAAAGAACTAAACACTCTTAAGTTAGCTCATGAAACAACTCAAGAAGATCATAGAGAGCTCCTAAGATCTCATGAGAAGCTACGCTCGAGAAGCTCACTCTAGAGCAAGAACATGAGTTTCTAAAAGCAATCAATGACGATCTTCAAAGAAGAGTTCTTCATATCTTGCCAAACGACTTCTCTTGTCTAATTTCTTGCCACCCATTAAGACTAAGCATGACAAGCATAAGAAAAATTCTTCCTCTAGTAGTAACAATAACCATGCTAAATCCAATGTTGTTGCTTCTAGTAGTTCTCTTGATTCCACTAACAATGTTTCAAGCCAAGTTACACTTGAGCAAGAAAATAGTTTATTGAAAGGGATCATAGAGAAAGGTGTCTACAAGAGCCTTGCCGAAGCAAGAACTTTGAGGAAATTGTTCGCAAGCAAGGAAGGCACCGAAGAATCAAGGAATTGGTTTTGAGCGAAAGTTCAACGAGGTGTTGAATGGGAAGAAGGTCAATATCCTACTCCACGCTTTGTTCCTCAAAAGGAGAAGTATGATCCTACTTCTTCCAATGTGGAACAAGCTCAAGATGACCTTCCACCACAAGACCACAAGCTAAAAGGCAAGGACAAGCTTCAAGAGGAGATTGATGCATTTGTTGAAGCACCTCAAGCCATGGTCAAGTGGGTTCCCAAGGAAACGCCAAGTTCTACTTCACAAGCTCAACTACAACCCCAAGGATTCCCATCAAGATGATGTGGATCCCAAGAAGAAGAACTAGAAAGTTCTTGAGGGTGACTCCGCCAACATACTTCACTCACATTCATTTTGGCAAAAACTTGTGCAATCAACTTCCACATTGTGCACTAGTTCATGGAGTCACAAACCCTCTTGTTGGTAAGTCAAGGGACAAGGTAATCATTGCTTTCATGGACATCATCTATTGTGAACTTCAATCTATGTCCATGGATATCCTTGTTTGTTCCTTGTGGGACTAACCCATGTAGGTATTGAAAGTGCCCGAATCCAAAGGATAGCTCCCAACTCTTGATGATCTCCATCAACATTGAGCATCCACATCTTCAACATCTACATGAAGTCTTCTACGACAACCCAAGGTTAGTTTGACCCTTTAAAAGGGTTCTCACATCTAGGGGAGCTTTGTTTAAAAAATTGAGCTAAAGCATCTTCAAATGATGTGAACACATCAATGCTTTTATGTAAAAGTGGTAACCCCACTTGTGCTTAAAGATGAGTATGACCTATGATCAAATGTTCTCATTTGGCTCCTAAGTCAATATACTCATATAAAGATGACCTAGTCATCGGCAAATTGTGTGTTAGTTGCTAGAGTTTTGTTGTGCATGTTTGACACATATTTCATTTGCTATCTTATTGTGTGAGCATGTTGGATGCATGATTTTATCCATTCGAGGACATCCATTTGTTGTTTTGGTCGCTTTGAGTTTTCTCGACCAAATGGATGGACAAGAATGCCTAAGTACCTCCCCTAGCTATCTATGCTTTCTTGTCTCAAATTCTATTCATGCTTACATCACAAATTTTGAACAAGTCATTTTCGATTCCTCCGGTGAGGAGCACTCTGAGCCACCGATCCGTCAAGGGCTAACTTCCAAAACCTTCTAATTGATTTCTGGTCGCACCAACTCACTCAAACTCGGTCGAACCGAAAGCATTTAGATCGATCTAGGTTTTCATCTCGTGAAACCGAAGTTGTGATTTTCGGCGCGATCAAGTGCATAATCGCCTAGCAGTTATCCATCTCGGTGCCACCGAAGTTTTACAACTCGTCCCACCGACAAAGAAGGGGTATATTCCGAGGGCCGCTGATTCCTCCTTCAAACATTTCGCCTCACACCCTTTGCCGCCGCCGCTTTGGTCTCCGGATCATCGCCGTTGCCGTCAGGCGCCGCCGCAGTCTCCGCCGCCAACGGACATCTCCTCCGCGCTGCTGTCAGCCAGAGAAAACTCCACCAAGTTAGGGTGAGTTTTGATCCCACTCGTGTTCCATCTCCGATTCAATGCACGCTTGGATTGCCTAGTATCTTGCCACGATTGAAATCCTCCCATACACCAGATTAGTTCGCTTGAACTAGATTCGAGTAAAAGTTTTAGGTTAGGTTTCACAGAACACATCTCGTGAGACCGATTTTATATTTTCGTATGACCGATTTGGCCTATGCCATTGCACTGCACCTTTCGTCCAACCGAAGTTGTGCAAAATCGTGTGACCGAAATGAAATTTATGAAACCCTAGTGTTTTCGGCAGATCAAACCCACTTCGTCAAACCGAAGTGGTGTGACAAGCTCTGCTTAACACTTCGGATTCACCAATCTTAAACTCGGTCCGACCAAATGTCTTCTCGTGAAAACTTAATACTAGAATTTGAACTCATTTTTTTGAAAAACTTCTAGCTTTGTGATGACTCTTCTTCTCCGCCTACACCTTATCTATTCACAGTGTTGTCAGCCATGTCGATGCCGCGATGATAATGTAACAGGTCGAGACACCCATTGCGTATATTCCAGAGGCGCACTAGTCCCGATCCTAGTAGCTCATCCGATGATGGTGAGAGGAGACACCAAGTGGCTTGCCTCCCTGCAGCCACCAGAGCTAGAAAGAAGAGGAATTCAGATGATGAGGATTCAGATTTTGTTGTTGAGGAAGAGGTGACCTCAAAGCCTAAAGGAAGGTTGTTACAAAGAGCAACAAGGTCAACAATCTAAGAAGGGCACCAAAGAAAGTCAAGCAACAACTGCTGCTAAGAAGCTGAATTTGGGAGAGGCAAATGCAAGCAAAGTGAAGAAACCACCAAGAGAAAGAGGATAGTGCATGATGCAGCAAGAGAAGATGAGGATGAGGAAGCACCCCACCTCCTCGAAGTCAAGCTCATGGGTGATGCCATTAAGGCCGGAGCCACATCAAAGCCCAAGAAATCTGCTTCCAGCTAAGGCAGCTCCAAAGAAGCCCGCCGCCAAGCCCAAGAAGACCGTCGAAACATTCCAGCATTCGAGAAGAACAAGGATGATGTGCCACCACTGAGTCGACGATGAAGGACCAGTTTTGTGAAACTTCATCCAAAACTGCCACTCCATGATGATGCTCATCCTCAAGCCGAGGATATGAAGGCAAGGAAAGATAGAGGTCTCAGCTATGGAGACAAACCGAGCCATATGCCGTGGAGGAGAAGAACTGCAGAGATCCCAGATTTCACACCGAGAGCAGCAGACTTCTATGAGACCGCGGCTGATGGACAAGAAGCCCATAGTCGCAGCATAACCCGATATGTTGACCGGAAGTACATTGACAGCTAAGAGCACAGAGATTTCTTTCCACATGTGCATGAAAGTTTCATCGCATGTGGCGTTGCAGACTTTTGTAGGTCGAAATTGACCAGCTTGGAACGATGAGATGATAATGCAATTCTATGCCACAGCTCACTTCTACCCCGATGGAAAGATTATGTGATGACTCAAGGTCAAAGATTTTCTTCTTCCGTTGAAGAATGGGCAGAAATTCTGAATGCTCCAAAGGCAACGAGAAGATGATATTGATGTATATGGGATTCCAAAGAAGAATCATGAATCCATGAAGAACATGTACAAAGAGATTCCAGCAGAGGATTTGGGAACTGGAAGCTCGCTCAGCCTACTATCTCCGTGAAGGCTTACCTACCACTAATACCATTTTGAGGCATACCTTGATGCCCAAGTCCGAGATGATCGATGATCGAGGATACTCTATCAACATGCTGCACATACTTGATGAGAGAGCACCTTTCAAGGTGATGGACTTGATGGTAGAGACCATTAAGAGGACTGCAATGACTGTAAAAGGTCATGTGGATTTTCCCGCAGATTCAGATGCTTATCAATGCCAAGTTTGGCACGGGCACATTCTTGTTGGATAGAGAACATTTACCGCTGCAGCCAGAGCATGAAGACAATGTTGTTGTGATGGATGAGGAGGATCCGACATCCGTTGAAGGTCAAGCCAAGATCAAGTCGCTAAGAAAGCCAAAGTCGATAAGGAAGCAAGCAGCAGCAGCTTAAACCAAAGAGTTTCGAGAGCAAATTCTTGAAGCTACTCAAAGGATTGAACAACGCCTCGCCAGCATTGAATGCCTCGAGAGAGCTTAGAGAGGATTGTTGAGGACAAGATCCACGCCCGACGTGAAGTCGATCAAGTACAAGTGACCGCCAACAAGCTCGAGGCGACATTGAGGAAGCAAAGCAGGAGAAGGAAGAGCTTATGCGTGAGATGCAGATGACTTAGTCCAGATTCTCATCATCAGATCGCCCAGCCCCCAAAGGACCCCGATCACCGCTATTCCAAAGGATCGACACCAGACTATAGCTTCAAAGACCTCCCACAGCCCAAAGAAGCTACTCCAACTCCAGCTCAAAGGACCACTCTCCAAAGACAGACATCACCAAGTCTTCGCCGATGTGTCATATCCACTCCGACATCAACCTGCACGGAGCCGCCAACAGAGTCCACAAGGACGCTTAGCTCTATGCTTTTTCGAACTTTTGGTAACTTGTTGCCAAAGGGGAGAAATTGTATAGATCATAGGACTTCGAGAGAGAGAGTGTTGTTGTCTTTGGCGCTTTTGCTCTTTTCGTTCTTTTTGTGTTTCTTTGAGATACTTTTGGTTTTCGAGACATTCCATGTGTTTGATACTTCGCTTGATTCTACCTTAATGAGTGCTTGGTCGCATTATGCTTTAATGTGTGCTTAATGCTTATCATATGCCATTCCTATCTCGTATGACCATTTACTCATGTCTTGGTGATTGGGTGCATGCTGTTCATTCTTATCATTTTGTGCGCCCACCAAGATGTATGTGACATGGAAGAGTGACCCATGATCCTAATCGATTGTGCATTTGCATTCAAACGCAAATCTTAAATAATGCACAAATTTAGGGGAGCTCTTGCTTATCACATACTTCTCAAAGCGATTTATATTATTCATTGATTATATCCTTTGTCGGCTTTGATCTATATGTTGTCATCAATTACCAAAAGGGGGAGATTGAAAGTGCAACTAATCCCCGGTGGTTTTGGTAATTAATAACAACATATATATCATTGAACTAATAGTTACTTGAGAATCATTTCAGAGAGTTTAGTGATATGGGTATGGCAAGGATCAAGAAGTGGACCCCCAAAATGCTAAGGCAAGCATTGGCAAAAGCTCAAGACTCCATTTTTGGTTTAGTGATCCAAGATCACATTGAGTCCATAGGAAAAGCCAATACTATTAAAAGGGATGAGGTTATGATGATGATCTGTTGCTCAAGTGCTTAGTGATACATCTCCTAAACTATCAAAGAACTTTCACCGCCATATACACTCATAAGTAGTCTCGGTCCCACCGATATTCCAAACTCACCACACCAAGATGAACCACCTCAGCCATAAGCCAAACCCTAGAAAACTCGGATTTTCCGATTCAACTCGGTCTCACCAAACATGAGTTGCCAAGCTTCAGAACCTTCGTCATCAAATCGGTGTCACCGAGATGATGAAGTCGGTCCCACCGAAACTGGCATGCTCTTGTCATTGCACTAATCGGACTAACCGAGATTGTATTTTCGTCCCACTGAAAATCCCAACGCTCACATTATTTGAACTATCGGTCTCACCGAGTTGTCCACTTCGTCCCACCGAGATTGCTCAAATGTGTGTAACGGTTGGATTTTGTGTGGAGGCTATTTATACCCCTCCACCCCTCTTCATTCGTGGAGAGAGCCATCGAAAGAACTACCACTCCTACCTTACATTTCTGAGAAGAGAACTACCTACCCTTGTGTTGAGATCAAGTTGCTCCACTCCCACCATATGAAGCTTGATCTCTAGCCTTCCCAAGTTGCTTTCCACTCAATCCTTTCTTCCACCACAGCCAAATCAAGTGAGGAGAGTTGAGTGTTGGGGAGATTATCATTTGAAGCACAAGAGCAAGGAGTTCATCATCATCTACAACATCTATTACCTTTTGGAGGGTGGTGCCTCCTAGATTGGTTAGGTGTCGCTTGGGAGCCTCCACATCGAGATGTGGAGTTGAACCAAGAAGTTTGTAAGGGCAAGGAGATCGCCACTTTGTGAAGATCTACCCCAGTAAGGCTAGCCTCCGTGGGTGTAGGCCATGATGGAATAGACAAGGTTGCTTCTTCAGGACCCTTCGTGGGTGGAGCCTCCGTGGACTCTCGCAAATTGCCTACCCTCCGTGGGTTGAAGTCTCCATCAACGTGGAAGTACGATAGCACCACCTATCGGAACCACGAGAAAAATCACCGCTGCTCCAAAATTGCGCTTGCTCTTCTCCACCTCTCTTACTACATGTGCAATTTACTTTCCGCTGCCTATACTCTAGAATTGCATGTGTAGGGTGATGCTTGACTTGATCATAATTGTGAATCTGCCAAAACTGTTCTTTGTCAAAAGGCAGAATTTTTATATTGTCAAGTAGTCTAATCACCCCCTCTAGACATACTTTCGATCCTACACAAGTACATACGTAGATTCAGCTAGCTATAAGAAACATCGCAGACGCTCACCCTCGCCAAGGGTTATCGCTATGCTCCATCGAACGCATGTAACCACAGGATGAGGGAGGAGATGGCGATGTAAGATCGAGATGTCAATGAGCTATACGCCTGGCCGGCAAGGCGCACGGGCCGAGGAGGGGAGGAGAATCTCTGAGAGAATGCAGGAGCGTATGATCTCGACAAGAGGATGCTCTCCCCCAAGGAAGAACCGGAGGCGGAATAACAAAGAGAAAGGCTAAGGATGTGCTAGTTGTTGAGCAGTCCCAAGAACAGAGGCGGCCTCGACAAGGCCAAAGTCAAGCGACTCCGGCGAGGCTGTGGTGGTCACGACAAGAAGGACGGCCCGCAAGCAAGACTGCAAGATCCATCGCACCAAGGGCCATGACCTCCAAGCATGCAAGAAGGTTGAACAAATGGCAGAGCTACGTAAAGCTGAATATGAGCGCCGCGACAAGGAGAAGGCCCAGGAGGTGGCGGGGATCCGCAAGAAGCCGCCCCGCCCGGGGAGGATACTATGGCAGGCCAAGCAATGGCAAGGAGACAGACTTCCGTGTGGTCGCGATAAGGACGAAGACGAAGATGAAGATGATGAGATGGAGGAAGATGAGACCGATGACCAAGAGTTTCGTATAGGCGACGGAGGTCTTGTGCGCTGACGGGCGGTGCTTCTTCACACCTCGCACCGCCAACTCAAGCAAAGGGTACGGAGGTAAATGCAGCAGGTACCATCACCGAATCACGCAAGCCCCCGGTGGTCCAAGACGCCCATCGCCTTTTGATGTTGAGGATCACCCTGATCGATCATCATCGCGGCCGGTGCTTGCCGATGTTGGTTTCGCGCCAACCATCCGCAACCTCAAGGTCACAAAGATGTTGGCTTGACGGCGGGCCGCCTAAATCTGATCTCAACAAGCCCCAGATCCCCGACAAATGAGCTCAAGAGACTCGAACCTTTCAAGGAATCAACCCGGAAGGAGAAAGCCAAGGGGAAGATCACACCGCCAAGGACGCTTGGTAGCGAAGCTGAATTTTAGGACAGAGAGAGTCACATTTGATGTTGCTGATTTCCCATTGCCCTACAATGGGATACTCGCCGCCCAGCCGCTGCCAAGTTTATGGCAGCCTCTCACTACGCCTACAATGTGCTCAAGATGCCTGGTCCGATAAGTGTTATATCTGTCCATGGCGACAAGAAAGATGCACTTATCTGCAGACCGACAAGATCTACCGGAAGCAAAGCAGCCGCAGCGAACGCAAAACCACTTGTCACCAAGCTCCCGGGAAGAAGAAGAAGACCAAGTCCGCAAGAGTAGCTCGATGCCCACTCTCGCAAGCGCACTTCTTCGAGTGTCGCGCTACCATCCGAGGACGCACCATCGAGCTCCACCGCAAGTGCAAGAAGGCAAAGACAGCTTCACCCAAACCAAGAAAGTGGCCTCCAGGAGGACGGCACCGGTGGTACCTTCACCATCGCTGCACGCTTGATCCTAAATAGGAAAGTGCGCCGCTGCTTTCTCGCGGGCGAATCGTCGGCGTGTTTGCATGGCAACCATTTGACATCCCCTGTTCCTGTGGAAGTAATTGAGAACCACCTTGCCGCCCGTCATCACGCCGCGCCCGCCAAGCAGAGTCGTAAAGCAAGCAAGAGAGCGCCAAGAGTTCATTGCGTAAGAGATCAAGAAATTGGAAGCAGCAGTTCGGTCCGAGGAGTACTCCATCCAACGTGGTTAGCTAATCCAAAGAGTCGTGCACAAGGCCAACGGAAATGGAGGGTTTGTATTGACTTCAGATGTTAATAAAGCCTGTCCCAAGGATCCATTTCCTTGCCGCCATTGACCAGATTGTCGACTCCACAAACAGGATGTGATTTGCTTTCATTCCTTGATGCATACTCGTGATATCAATGATCTTCATGGCGTAAGAGGATGAGGAGAAACCGCATTCATTACTCCATGTGGCACGCATCGCTTTGTACGGATGCCTTCGACTAAAGAATGCCGGTTCAACATTTGCAAGAGTAGTCACCATGCTTTTGAGCCACAACTCGCACGTAAATGTAGAAGCTTACATGGATGACATAGTGGTCAAGAGCAAGGACAAAGAGACTTTGATCCAAGATTTGATGAGACTTTGCAAATCAAGCGCAAGGTCGATCTCAAGTTGAACCCCGAGAAGTGCGTGTTTGGAGTTCCTTCCGCAAGCTTCTCGGTTCTTCGTGTCTCAAATGGGATCGAGGCCAATCCCGACAAGATCAAGGCCATCGAAAGCAGACCAAGCACCGGCGCTGGAAGGATGCGAAGGCTTGCCGCCATGCTGTTGCTCTCAAGAGGTTCATCTCTAGGTTCTGCTGAGCGCCCTCGCCATTTTTCAAAATTTTGAAGAAGGCAGGTCCAATGAAATGGACTCGAAGCGGAGGTTGCGCCAATGACTTGAAGAGATACCTATCCTCCACTCCAACACTTGTCGCACCTAAGCCACAAGAGAAGTTGTCGCTATATCCGGCGGCAACCAATCAAGTGGTTAGTGCTGCGTTAGGCGGAGAGGAGGCGATGATGAGCTAACCACCGCGGCAAGCTTAATCCAATGGCTGCTGTGGGGCTTACCCGACAAGTTCTCGCTCCGACAAGGAAGGACTCTGACAGCTGCCGGAAGAGAAATAGAAGAAGATGGTGCAAATACCAGTTTTTTTGTCGGCCTCTTCCGCAGGGGCTAGATCAAGGTACTCAAGGCAGAAGTTGCTTTTCGCCTTCTCATGGCCTCAAGGAAGCTGCGCCATTAATTTCAAGCACATGAGATCACAGCTTGTCACCGCTTCCGCTGAAGAGGATATTGCAAAATCCGAAGCAACATGCAGGATCGCCGAGTGGGCATTGAACTGGCTGCTTTTGGCCTCAAGTTTGAAAGTACTTCAACCATTCGTGAGCCGAGCATTGGCAGTTCATAGCAGAATGGACGCCAACACCGATGAAGAAACTCCGAGAGGAGCATCCCCGCCAAGGAAGCGAGCAAGGAATGGATCATGTACTTTGATGGTGCCTTCGCTGCAAGGCGCCAAAAGGGCATGCTTCTGTCGCACCCACCGGAGAGCACCTCAAGCACGTGATCCAAATGCACTTTCCCAAGGAGCAAGCAACAAACAATACCGCAGAGTATGAAGGCTTGCTTGTTGGACTCAGATCGCGCGTAACTTGGGATCAAGAAGCTTATTGTCGTGGGTGATTCACAGCTTGTTGTCCGCCGTGTTAACAAAGATTATCGTGAGTCCACCGATGGAAGCATACATCAATGAAGTGAGGAAGCTAGAAGAACATTTTGACGGCCTGCAGATGGAACACGCTCCGAGAGCTCAGAATGACATTGCAGATGGCCTGTCAAAATGTGCCAGACTCAAGTTACCTGTGGAACCAGGAATTTTGTACTCAAGCTGACTCAACCATCCGTAATAACCATCAACTCGACAGAGCAAGAAGAGAAAGTTGGTCATCGGCGACTACTTTCCGCAGAGCTCCCCTGAGCCGCCAAGAAGGTCCCCAGATCAACACGTAAAGTGCCGAGGAGCAGCTCATCCGCAAGCCCTAGGGTTTGTTCCACAGAAGCTGCACGCCCCGACAAGTCAGGTCCCAAGACGCTTGCCGGGAGCATCACGCCCGCAGGGTCCTGCATTCTGCCAGAGAAGCGGATGTTCCCGCAGCAGCATTTGCGCCTTTAGTCCTTATTGTCGAGCCGCAAGCTCCAACATGGGCACAGCAGATAGTCCATTTCCTTCAGACAGGAGAACTTCCCGAGGAGCAAGAAGCAGCGGAGAAAGTAGCCCGACAATCAAGTATGTACCAGTTTGTCGATGACATACTGTAGAGAAGAAGATTCAACGGAGTGAAATTGAAGTGCATCTCCCGAAGATGGACAGAGCTGTTAAGGAGATACATGGAGGCATATGTGGTCACCACATTGGCGCAAGAGCACTTGCCGGCAAAGCCTTCCGCAAGGTTTCTTCTCGCCGAAAGCCTCCAGACGAATCGCACAAGTAACCAAGTGTGAAGCGCAAGGCCCACTCCAAACAGATACATCAACCAGCTCAAGCTCTCCAAACAATCCCTTTATCCCGCCATTTTGGTCTGGGGGTTCACATCCTCGCCCGCTTCCCGAGATGTCGGGGCTTTGAGTACTTGTACGCTGTAATCGACAAGTTCACAAAGTGGCCTCAAGTGGAACCAGTGAGGAAGGTGACAAAGACAACAGCAAATAAGTTCTTCAGTCAATTGTTTGCCGCTTTGAGTCCCTAACAGATCATCACCGATAATGGCACACACCACGAGCCGCACCTTCATGCAAGACGCCCAAGATCTTGGCACCAAGATCTCGCTTCGCTTCGTTGCTCACCCGAGAAGCAACGGTCGAGCGGAGAGGGCTTAACGCTGAAGTGCCGTGCGGCTCAAGACCGTAACTTTCGGCAAAGCTACACAAGTGCGAAGAAATTGATCGAGGAGCTGCCAAAGGTTCTTTGGTCGATCAGACGACGCCAAATCGAGCCATCGCCGACACCCTTTGCTCTTGCTCACGGAGTGCAGGCAATTCTCCCCATGGAACTCAGATACGGATCGCCTCGAGTGCTCGCTATGATGAGTTGAGCAAGAGCAGCATGCGCAAGATGACGACCGCTTCCTCGAGGAGGATTGTCTTCGTGTCGCCAGGGCGAAGCTGCTCACACAAAGAAGCTTTGCGCCGCTACCATAGCCGCAGTTAATGCCGAAGCTTCGAGGAAGGCGAATTTTGTTCTTCGGCGTGTTCAATCCGCCAAGAATTCCAACAAGTTGACGCCAAGGGAAGGCCCTTATCGGGTGAAACGAGTCACTAGGCCCGCGCCGTCCGCCTTTGAGACCAAGATGGCATTCCGTGAGCAACTCGAACATAGAGCATCTTCGCAAGTTTTACCTATAAGGCGCGTTGCCGGCCCCTGCTTGCGCAACCACCTTTTGTACAAGCCTTGCCGCTGTTGCATGTAACCCTTTGTACAAAGCCGGGCGCAGCTCCCTGCATAATAAAGTTTATGTGCCTCGCACATCTTGTCAAATTTAATGCATCTTTCTTTTTGCATATATATCTCGACACTTTGTGCAAAGACTTACCCCGATATAATAGCTAACCTTAAGGTTCCGTGATCATTATTTTCTTCTTTCTTCTCAAAGAAGATTCCTCCGCCCACAAGTTCACCGGGGAGGGGGGAGGAGAAGATAAAGGTGTGGACCAAAGGCCGCTCAAAGGAATCTAGCCTTGCCGGACACGCATTTACGTAAAAGCTGTTGCTAAAGTTTGAGCATAGTCAATTTTAAAATTTTAAGTTATATTCCTTGAACGTCTGCGTTTTTGTATGGAAAAACTCGCGCTGAGGAATCGACTCATGGTTAAGTTATGCCTTGATTTGTTTCGAGTCCGCTAACAATACAAGCGCTTACCGCAACTAGCCCCGATAAGGTTTTTGCCGGAGGCAAGACTCGCCAAAGAGTCGCTGATGTTCCACACTCAGCAAGTGTGCTTATACCGCAAGTCCCCTCAAAGCATAGGGTAAAAACATACAAGGGATGTAACAGAGTAAAGGATATAATATAGCAAGCAAGACTCTGCAATAAAGTTATATATTACAAGAATAACTTATTGTGGCACCGACTAGATTGTTCCCATAATCAAAACGGCAGCAGCAGAAAAAGGGAGAAGAAGGGTGGCCTAATCCACGCCACGCCGTCGATTCTCCCCGACCTCATTCACCTTGTCCACAATGGTGCGATAATGGCCTTGAGTTCTTCAAGATCAGCACCCGCCGCGGCTTCTTGGTAATGCGAGTGAGGTCGACGCTGTGGTTGCGAAGAGTATCTTCACCAACACCTTCTCCAAGACCTTGGCGCAGATCGCGCGACTCTGCCGGCCGCTTGCTTTGGGATCCTCTCCGGAGCTGCCGGAGAGCCGCCACCACACCCTTGAAGAAAAGCGAAGCTTGGCGCTGGGCCGGGGTTTTCCTCCTGGAGTACCAAGCCCGCTAAGTCCAGCCCGCCAGCTCCTCGCCGATGGATGCAGCGATGTTGACGAGGCCCTCCGTCCCGTAGCTCCACCGTGGTTTGAAGGTGTTCTGAGTCTCGGCTGCCTTCGCTGCCAGCCTCCTCGCCTCCTTGAGCTCCTTCTTCGTCATCCTCTCGCCTTGGCGGCGCCCCAAAGTCTCCGCCAAGGTGGCTACCAGCCCAGATCCAGATCCGGCCGAGTCCTTGGCGGCGTTTCAGCTCCTTGATCTTGTCGGCAAGTTGAGCTCGCAGACGCCATGGGCAAGGGCATCCTTCCGCGCTCATTGAGTGCGGCAAGCCTGCCGCTTTCCCTTTATGCCCACCTCCACCTGCATCACCTTCACCTCTAGCTCCTTCTTGGCGGCCTCAAAGAGCCAGCAGCGGCATCCTTCGCCTCCTTGAGTGCCCCGCCAAGTGATTGCCCCGGCCTCGAGCCCTCCTCGTGGCTGTCCAGACTAGCTTTCTTCAGGTCACCACCTTCCTACCGACATCTCCTCGGGCGGCAAGCCTCGCTGCTCTTCGCTTCAGCCTTTTCCAGATGAACGCCTTCGCTTTGTCGAAGCTGCGCCTCTCCTCGTAAATGGACCGAGGGCCTCCTTGTTGCGCGCTTCTTGAGCTCCTCCGATGCTTTCTATGTCAACTCCCGCCACATGACATGCGCTTCTCGAATCAAGCTTCGCTGTCGGGCGCGGTAGAGTGACACCAACTTCGGAGCAATTGCCTTCGGACTCGCCATCGCCGCTGCTGGCGGCCAACCATCGCCAGCCCAGCCAGAGGCGTAGTACTTCGCTCACACTCTCCTTCCACCGCGCCCGAGCTCGATGCCTGTGGAAGCTTGATGTATACCGCCGCCTTCCTTCAAGTATGCGTCGGCCGGGCTCGGAGCCCGGCCGCGATCAAGCATGGCGAGGGGTCGGGCGGACGGTGCAAGTGCCTTGCGCCTGCTTCCTCCGGTAGTCGGGCGATCACTGACCTCGCTGCCTCAAGGCCAAGAGCCTTGGCGGCTTCCTCGTCAAGGGCCCATCATTCGCCAAATTTTCGCCACGGCAACATCTTCTGTTGTCACAGGCGCCTCACGGGCGGCCTCGGTCTCCATCGGGTCTACGAGGGGGGATCTGAGAATAGGAAGAGGAAAGAAAAATCAAGCAAATATCCAAAAAAGAAGATCAGAAGAAGAACCCAAGGGAAGATTCCCGACGAGGAAGGTTACCTGTGGCTGGGCTTTGCGACCATGAGCTCCTCCACCAAGGGCTCACTGTTCCGGCCCCTTGCCGGGACCTCTACCTTGTCGGGAGCGCCCTTGTCGGGGAATCACCCTTGGCGGCGAGACGGTAGACAGACTCCGGGCGGTTTCGACCGCCTCGATGGGCCTGCTCCTTCCTACACAAATGGATCAACAATCAAGATGCCAAAGAAAAGAAGAAGCACCCATGCATGCCTCCCGACAGTAAAGTGAACCAAACACTTACGCCTGGGCCAGGCTGGGGGCCGCGAGGAGAAGGAACTCGATTCGCTGTGGTGGTCTCGACGTGTCCTCCGCTGGGTCACGGGCAGGATCGCCCTCGATGACAACCACGGGACCTTGGTTTCTTCGCCGCTCTCTCGGCCAGAGTCCTGAAAAGGAACAGGATTCGGGGAGAAGCGGATCAGATGCAAGGCAAGAAACAGCAAAAATCAAAGAAAATCAAGAACAGCGAGAAGAAAGTCTTACTCCTCCTCATCCTCCTCCTCTTCATCATCATCGGAGAAGCTCAACGCGGAGAGGTCGAAGTCCGCTACCCTCTCCGCGCGGTGTGGTGGAGGAGTAGGGTCCTTCGACGCTTGTCGGGGCTGCGCAAGGTCAGCGGTATGCACCCGAAGACCTCGCCGGGCCAGTCGGACACACTGGGACCTCCCGCTGCAACGGTATTTCCACGGTGGAGCGTGTCCCATGGCGCCGCTGCCGCTGGTCGGCCCGCTTCCCTTGTCAGATCTCCAACTCGACGGAGGCGCTTTCTCGTTGGAATTGGGGCTGCACTGGGGCTCACCGCGTAAGTCGCTCAAGACGGCTTGCCGCATACCGCTGGGCTCGCCGCTTCGCCTCAGCCCTCGCCAAATGATTTCTCCGGCGAGGTCTTCCGTCGGCAAGACTTGCCGCCTGCTGCCTCCGCCGTCTAACGTGAAGCCAAACCGCCATGGCAGCCGTTGCCGCCGCCTTCCCCGGTGGCGGCGTACACCATCTCGCTGTCGGTGGTGGCGCGGGTGAGGAGCCTCGCCGCCGGAGTTGATCGCTACCTCCGCTGTTATCGAAGAATTGCTGCACGATCTTGACGGCGGCTCTATCCAAGTTGCACTTATCCCGCGAAGTCGTGACTGGCATCATTGCGCAGAGCACGATCGCTACCGAGTTGTCGCACAAGGGGACGACACCGCGCAACCTCGAACCACTCGATGGTTGGCTTCATGCTTGAACATCTCCTCAAGATCCCGCCAAGCTCCGTAACGGTGAATTTGAAGTTGAGGCCTAGGCGCAGCCTCATGATATCCGCCGCCACCAAACAGCCAAAGCGGGCCTCCTCTTCGCAGAGGGGCGGCGCGACGGCGGAGGAAATCCGCGCCAACCACCCCTGCTAGAGTCCGACATGCCCGAGCCGAGGATTCGGTGGTGGCAATCCTCGCCTTACGCCGTCCGCGACAGAGCGCCTGGCCGCCACGCACCACCCGGTCTTGGCGCAGTTGGTGAACGGCCGCGATTGGGGTCAAGATCCAGCACCACTCCGCCTCCACTCATCCCACTTGCCGCGGAGTCGCCTGGCCAAGTACACCTCCTTCATGCCGATCCGGGAGGTCCAGCGATTCGCCAGCCGCTGCTTCTTTCTTGGCCCGGGGTGAAATAATGACAAAAAGAGCGACATTCGGAGGATGCCAACGGTTCTCGCAGAGGTGCGCGAAACCGCAATTGTCGAACGGCGCTGGGGGTGAAATCAAGAAGATGAAACCTGTAGGTGTTCATGATGTCGCAGAAAATCGGAAAAGGTGGGCGAGAGCTCGCAATAGAAGAACACAGAAAGAAGTAGTACACTGGGCACTTCTTCGATTTGAAGCCTCAGTGAAAGCGCCAAAGGTGCGGATGCACCAGCCTCCGGCTTACCTGAAGAGGTAGAACTCCTCCCGCAGCCGCTTTCGGGTGAGCTCGGGGAGAAAAGCGCTTGCTTGCGCAGCACCGAGCTCCAAGACTCGCAGCCTTCGCAGCCTTCGCAGTCTTCCCGGCCTTCGAGCCATGGCGAAGCGATGGGGGAAGGGGAGGGCGACGGCGGCGACGGCAAGGCGGAGCACCGCTTCTTTTCGCTTGGGAAGCGGAGGGGAGCGGCTGGCTTTTCGGGAAGGAACTGCAGTAGCGAAGGTGGGGAACGCCCTGCTTCTCTCGCTTATAAACGGGGATGCGAACGCTACGCATTTCTGAATTAAGTATTAACCACGTTCTTCCCACGACGCCGCAATTGACGCGCGGCTGCTGCGAGGGACGCAGTGGATACGGAGTCGATTCGATGTGGACCTGTGCCGCTGCGTGTCTGCAGACTGCTTTTGGGCCTGCCCAACAGCGGTCGACACCGAGTATGGCCCAGTCCGGGCCTCTGCCGGTAGATTAAAGTAGGGTACCTTTTAGTACCTCGAACTTGTGCACGGGCAATCAGAAGCAGCCGCTGGCAAGGCTTGCCGCCCGCCAAGACCCTCCGCCACTCCCATTACTGCCATTCAAGAACAAAGTGTTAACTAAGAAGACAAGGCCCCGCGAGAGAAGCTTGCCGAAGGATAAGGCCCCGCAAGAGGAGCTTGCCGAAGGACAAAGACCCTGCAAGAGGAGCTTGCCGAAGGCCAGCCAAGGCGCTTCAGAACTTGTCATGACGCTCAAAGGCCCCAAGAAGGCACGGCGAAGCATAAGCTTGTCGGGTGCGGTAAGGCAACGTCAATGCAAGGCACTTGTTGCTGCAGTAGGCTGCCACCCGCACTCCAAGCTCCAACAAGATCCAACGACGTGTCACCCCAGTGACCATCCCAGAGCACGTGGCGCAGGCGCCGGCAGCTATACGGTGCAAGGTGGTGTTTAAGTCGACAAGGAGGCCATCGTGGGCAATCGGTGGCTTCCTAACGGTCGCCTTTGCACCGTTAGCGACCGGATGGGCATTAAATGCCCGCCGAGTTAGGTAGGGGACATCGCTGGTAGCAGCTGTACCAACCCGCTTACCTTTCTACCCTCTTTTCTACGCTGCCACTGTCGCAGTGACCCCTTTAGACTATAAAAGGGAGGCCCATGCGACGAGAAGGGGTTCGAATTTTGGTTCCGCAAATGCCTGGGTTCATCCGACGATCCAACACCACAACACGCCACGCCCCCGAGCAAGAACATAATACCAACACAAAGCAGCAAGAGGGGTTTTATCTCTCCGAGAGCTCCGGTTGGGTAAAATCCTCACAGGCTCCCGCCGATCTGCTCAAGGCGCCCGCCTCCCTTGCCGGACAAGAATGGGCCCCCTGCCCCATAGGTGCTCGTGCTCCCGCAGAAACCCACGACACGGAGTATGCATCGAGGAAGCACAATGAATCATGCCCTGCGGTAGTGTCGATAATTTGATCGATGCGGGCAAGAGGGAAGGGATCCTTTGGGCAAGCCTTGTTAAGGTCCTTGAAGTTGACACACAGGCGCCAGGATTTGTCCTTCTTTGGTACCATTAACAGGTTTGCTAGCCAGTCCGGATGTTTTATATCTCTGATGAATCCGGCCTCTAATAGCTTGGCTAGCTCCTCTCCCATTGCCTGTCTCTTGGGTTTGGAAAATCGCCAAAGAGCCTATTTGACTGGCTTGAATCCTTTTAGGATATTTAGGCTGTGCTCGCCCAAATTGGCCGTGGGATTCCCGGCATGTTCAAGGGTGCCAGCAAAATGTCCCAATTTTCCCAGAGGAATTCTCAGAAAGCGGCCTACATCGTGGTTTAATTGTGCCCCAATGGAGGTCGTTTTGTAGGGTCCATTGGATGGACTTGAATTTGACTATTTCGTCTGGCCGCTTAAAAGAGGTGGACTTGGATCTTTTATCGAGTATCACATCATCCCCTGCTTCACCGTGGAGCGCAGCGCAAAGGAGTTCCTCGCTGCTAGGGCTTCGATAGTCCTCTAGGGCTAGTGCAACTGCCTTATTTTCAGCGCGGAGTGCTATGTCCGGATCACCGGCAAGAGTGATGATTCCGCTGGGCCCGCATTTTGAGCTTCATGTACCCGTAATGGGGTATAGCTTGAAAAACTGTGAATGCCTCTCGCCTCTAATAAAGCGTGATATCCGCAGCTGAACAGGCCACTTGGACGTGACCTCCTTGGACTCAGAATTGTCCCCATGAAATAACACCACATCTAGTGTGATTTTTCCCGTCCCAAAGATGCTTCCCGACTAGGGATAATTCTCTAAAGGTTGTGCCGCTTCGTCAATGCGGCTCCACTATTTCCATTTTTTTTGAAGGGTTTCTCAGAATGAGGTTTAATCACGCTGTCCATGAGTACCTTACTAAGGCGAAAGCCGCCCACTATTGGGCCGAGGACCAATGCGGCCGGTGCTCGGGCTGTTCGAATTTAGGTTCGCCAACGGGCTGAAGGTAATAGCCATGTCACCCATGGATTTATTGTTGCTACTTGGTAGACTTTGGCAAGGTCATGGAGTGTTCATTTCGCATATTATTTGATGCAAAAGTCTCAAGACCGTTACACTGCATCGGTATTGCTGGGCTGGTTCTTCGAGCTAGAAGCTCTTCGCCACTTTTGGCCACCGCCGAGTATCCAACATCCTCGGCTATGAGTTGCAAGTGGCTCCTCAGACTATGAATTTTGCAGGTCCATCGAGCCATCCTCTAGTACGGTTCCGCGTCTTTCGGGTTTTTTGCTTTTTGGTATTTAACCTGTGCTCGACGATGATGCACCCTTTTATTTCGGACTAGGGTTGTATTCGAGCCGATTATCCCAAAATTTGGTTTCGCTTTTCCAGCGCTTCCATCGCACAAGATTTCGCATTATGGACGCCAAGTCGGCAAAGCGAGTAATTTTGTGACGGCTTATGGCGCGGATTCCTTGTCCGCAATTATTGCGTAAAAGTGAGATTATGCTTTCCTCAGGGGCAGTCCTTATCCTGTCCATAACCAAGAGGAATCGCCCAAGAATGGTGTAATCGCTTCAGCGGGCTCTTGCCGGATTTGGGATAGATCGCTCATGTTTGGGTGGGCGGGTGGAATTAAATTCGGAACCCTGCCCAATCTAAGACTCAAAGGACGAAAAGTTTCTGAACTTGGAAGCTTGGGTTTTTGGATATTATCCAATGAATCCAGCCCGCTGCCTGACTTTAGGTTCATGACTTGATCGACGTCCGTCCCTCCGCGGGAATCCGGCATGGAGGGGTCGGGAATCCGACATAGCTTGTCCTTAATATAGAAGAAGAGTCGCAGGCCGTTCCTCCACCACAAGCAACATGGTGGGTAGCTCGAAGAGTTGATCTCTCTCGATCGGTTTTAGGCCCAATCGATCGTAGTTTGTAGCAGCTCCTGTATGCGCGGCGCGATACAAGAGCTCATTTAAGGAGGAGAGCTCCATCGGATCTAGCTGCTCGGCGAAGTTTCGAAAGTTGACGTGAAGATCGCTTTTGATGACCCGAGAAGTCATCGCCGCGCGGCGCTTAACGGGCGGTCATAAGAAACCGCTTAGTCGGATAGTTTGGCCGATGGCCAAAGCTCCTTTAGCAACGGTGCCGCCTTTAAAGACGGATGAGGCATCCTTCCGGCGGCGACGCAGCATGAGGAACTCTCAATGAAAGCACCAATGTCGGTGTCAAACCGCGGATCTCGGTAGCGGGTCCCGAATCGCGGCGCCTAGGCGGATGGTAACAGGAGACAAGGACATGATGTTTTACCTGTGTTCGCCTCTCTGGAGATAAAACCCTACCCCGCTTGATTAATATTGATGATATGGGTAGTACAAGAGTAGATCTACCACGAGATCAAGGAGGCTAAACCCCAGAAGCTAGCCTATGGAATGATTGTTGTTTGTCCCACGGACTAAAACCCTCCGGCTTATATAGACACCGAGAGGGCTAGGGTTACACAAAGTCGGTTACAATGGTAGGAGATCTACATATCCAGACGCTAAGCTTGCCTTCCACGCCAAGGAAAGTCCCATCCTGGACACGGGACTAAGTCTTCATCTTGTATCTTCATAGTCTTGGAGTCCGGCCAAATATGATAGTTCGGCTATCCGGACACCACCTAGTCCAGGACTCCCTCAGTGACCTCTTCTTCTTCGTTGCTTTACCGGCTATGACAACATCGTTGCCGGTCTCGGGGGTGGTGTCGGTGCCGGTGCCAGTGCCGGTGTTGGCATCGGTGTCAGGGTTGGTGCCACTGCCGCCACCATGCAACCCCATCTGGTGTTCATCCAGGTAATCAAAATACTGATTTCCTACCTCGATGGGGTCTTCTGAGAGGCGAGCAGAACCCCCGGCTTGGGCGTCGGTAGACATTTTTCCTATTCAACAATTGTAAATAAAATATATAATGAAGAGAAAAAAGGGTCCTATATTTGGTTGAAATGTTGATTCATTTCCTTCCCAAGAATTGGTACCCATATGTCCTAGTTTTAACACAAGTCATGCCGAAAATCACGGAAATTTTTGGCATGACCTTTGCAAAAGTGACATATGGAGCTACTCGAATTTGCCTAATAGAAATGAATCAACATTCTGGCAAAACATAGGCCACTCAGATATTTTTCAACATTCAACCAGCACTGCAAAATCATATAATATCAATGACATATTTCATTTGCAAAATATATCATTCAAGCAAGTACATAGAGTGAAATGACCTTACTAAACATTGCAAATTAGTGGTCTTTTCAAAAACCGTAAACCTTGCAATTTGACCTCACTAAACTTCCCTAACCAACTAAATTGTTATTATATACCGTAAACTAAATTGCCCTAAACAAATTTGCTAAATGTCCTAAACTAAATTGCCCTAAACTAATTAGCTACCTGCTTTTTCCTAAATGATCTCTCTCTCTCTCTCTCGCTTGCTACTATACATAGAGTGAAATGACCTTACTAATTTGCTAATTTCCTACAAAAAATATAGCTAATTTATATACCTACAAAACTACAATTTTTTCTCTTTTAGGAATTATAACTTATGTTTTCCCCTAAATGAGCTCTCTCTCTCTCTTAGAAATTTTTTCTACTGTTTTTCATAAATTTTGTTACCGCTTTTATAAATTTTGCTACTTTTTTATAAATTTTTGATACTATTTTTTATTTAAAGCTACAAAATTTGCTACTATTTTTTATTTAAACTTTCTTATTTATAGCTACAAAAATTAATTAATTCCTACTGTCTTCTATTACTAAGTAGCAACAATTCTGTTTCTGAAAACTATATATTTTTAAATTAAGCAAGATATGAACCCTAGATTTTTTCCCTAATTGACTAGAGAGGTGGGCGGAGGGGGGGAGGGGGTACCTGAAGGGTGGCGATGCAGAGAGAGGGTGAGGTCAACGGTGGCGGGCGGACGAGGAGGAGTCGGAGCGGCGGGCAGGGGTGACGACGGCGGGCAGGGGCCGAGGGGCGATGACGGTGGGCAGGGGTGAGGGAGTCCTGGATTAGGGGGTCCTCGGACAGCCGGACTATGTATTGTGGCCAGACTGTTGGACTATGAAGATACAAGATAGAAGACTTCATCTCGTGTCCGGATGGGACTCTCCTTGGCATGGAAGGCAAGCTTACGATTCGGATATGTAGATTCCTTTCTCAGAATCGACTTTAGGTAACCCTAGCCCTCCTGTCTATATAAACTGGAGGTTTAGTTCGTAGGACGACAATCATAATCTCATAGGCTAGACTTCTAGGGTTTAGCCATTATGATCTTGTGGTAGATCAACTCTTGTAATACACATATTCATCAAGATCAATCAAGCAGGAAGTAGGGTATTACGTCCATAGAGAGGGCCCGAACCTGGGTAAACATCATGTCCCCCGCCTCCTGTTACCATTAGCCTTAGATGCACAGTTCAGGACCCCCTACCCGAGATTCGCCGGTTTTGACACAGGCATTGGTGCTTTCATTGAGAGGTCCACTATGACGTCAAAGATAGGCTTGATGGCTCACCTTGTTATCAAGGACAACATCACCTCCGGGGGATCCCTGGCCTTAGGCCAAACCCTCTGGCTGGGCGGTTTTACCATGGTCGCCTGCCGGTCAAGCCGGGCCGACGATGACTTCTCGTGTCATCGAAAATCGCCCGCATCAGCTCGTAATAGTCCGTGATAGATGGATCTGATGGAGTTGTCATCTTTAAACGAACTTGATTGCATCGCCGCCTTTGGGAGTCGCCATGACTACGATCGATTGGGCTTAAACCCGATCGATAGAAATTGAATCTCCACGGATCACCCATCAGATAGCGGTATTGGAGGAGCAGTGCGACGACTCTTCCCCTGTGCTAAGGACGAACTATGTTCGGATCTCCGAGCTCACAGATCCGGATACTCACCCGGGAAGACTCCGCCTCAGACCAACTTAGAATCGGATCGTGGGCCTGAGAAATTGGTTGATATCCCGGAGCCCGAACTGTTAAGCCCGGACGTTTCTCAAGGTCTAGATCCTAGATTGGGTCAGGGTTCGGACTTAAATCCACCCACCCACCCAGATATAAGCGATCTTACCTACATCAAACAGCAGTCCCGAGAAACGGTCCATCAATTTTGGGCTAGATTCCTCCTTGTCAAGAACAAGATCAAAGACTGCCGCGATGAAGACACAATCTCATTATTCTGCAAAAACTGCATGGACAAGGGAATCCTCAATGCAAGCAATCGCCGTCACGTACCACACTTCACTGACCTGACAACCATAGTACAGAAATACAGCACAACAGAGAGCGCATGGATAACTCAGGCAGCCTCGTGGGAGCCACCGGTTTCCAATAAACCACTCGTCCGGACAAAAAGGGTGCACTACAAAAAAAAATACACTTCCGTGATGATACGTGTTTGTCACAGTAGGTCGCGTTTTTTGTCATGCATGTACATCCATGACAAATTTATGTCAGAATCAAGATAGTCATACCTGTCGTCCGTCAGAGAAGTGTTCCATGACATTACCAAAATTATCATCACGAAGTGTCCACTTCCATGACGATAAATCGCGTCACGTAAGTGCTTTCGCCAAGGGTGACCGACACGGGCATCCACCGTGAACGGAACGCTATTAAGCTATCGGGTTGATTTTGATCCGATAACCCGCTAATGTACCACGCACCAATGCCGATTTTCCACGTGTAAAATTCTCATTGGCTGACGGATCCACGTGTCAGCTCCGCGTTGGCATAGGTATCACTCATCCAACGGTCGAGATGGGCCTATGATATGTTGACACATGGACCGGCCCAACCGAAGGCCCATAAGATTTAGCAGACCATAATGGGCCGGCCCAGCTAAAGGCCCACAAAATTTAGCGAACCATAATGGGCCGGCCTAGCTAAAGGCCCACAATATTTTGCGGACCACAATGGGCCGGCCCATCTAAAGGCCCACAAGATTCTCAGAGACTATAATGGGCCGCCCAACTAAAGGCCCAACATTCTCTATCGATCGCCCACAACGGCCTGGTCTAAACTTGTCATCATTATGCCCATGGTCACTTCGCCCGCAATGGCAATTCGCTAAGTAATTGGGTCAATTACGCCCGGTATTTCCTACCGTTAAAGATCCAGCTTCATTTGGGCCCATTTACGTGCCATCAAAACTTTCGCCCATAAACGACCGTGAAGGATTTGGGTCATATTCGCCATGTCTCGCTATTCGCCCGTTAGAGGCCCACTATAGATTTGGGCCACTTTCACCAAGGTCATTTTCGCCTATTAATGCCGGACGAAACCATGGGCCATATGTGGCCCAACGCCATATCGGGCCCATTAACGCCCATATAAAATGACGATAATCTAGCCCGATCAAGTTCCGCCTATTAAAGGCCCGTATTAGGTCGGCGATTTACGCCCGCCCAAATTTCGCCTCACAAATATCCGCGATCGTAAATGGGCCACCATTTCGCCGCTAAGTCCAGCTTGGTTATTTGGCACAATCAGGCCCAATCTCACTTTCGGTCTATTAAAGGCCCATGTTTTTATGGGCTCGAGATATTTACACCTATAAACGGCCTATTTTTACCGAGGGCCCAAATTATGTTTAGGCCTCGTTAAAGGCCCACTATGGGCACAGCCTACCGTAAAAATTTGAAAGCTTATGCTAATTTAAGCCTAGATATTTTAGTGGGCTACATGCCAATTTCGCCCAGAATCATTTTTAGCCCAATTGAATGGGCCCGATTTAATGTTGGCATGTTGGGCTCCTACTAAGCTTTCAATGAATACATTACTAAGATAAACCTACACTATACAAAAATAGCGCTATAATTATCGCAGCCTGTGGCAAAGATCATAAATGTTGTATCACAACAAAATAAATTCCAATCATACAACAAAAGGCCTGCTGGCATAAAGTTTACAATCCTTCCAGATAAAAGCACCATCGATGTATAGAAGCAGTAGATCATTCGACCTCGAAAAGCTAATGTTTCAGTCAGAATCTAATGGAACAACATGATCTCCACCTCTTTTCCGCCATTGCTCTTCAACAACAAAGTTTAATGTCCGATAGTCCGTTTCAAAACCATTCATATCTTGACGACATTTCTCAACCACTATTCTTGTTTCCAAACAACGCCCATTAGGGATTGGACTTGTGTCCGAGCACGATATATCACTGCCTAGCAGGAAGATTTTGTTTAGTAGGCGATTTGGATGAGGTTACCTTGACAACCAACCCAGAATTACTCAGGAAGGTGCTTTTTGCACTGTTAGTGGAGAGATACTGACGCACTGCAGCAAGAGGTGACATTGTGCCTGTAGTAGCCTCGTCACCTTCAGGTGGTTGTGGCTGTTCAATCATTTGTTCCATAGCTTCCTGAAAGTTTGAACTTGTAGATTAGTGTACTAGTGAGTTACTAATGAGACAAAAACAAACAAAGTAGGTTAAACGTTTATACATAACTTATTTTGGTGAACTACTGTAATATATTAGCATGTATTATAGTGCCAACTACATAATAAAATCACTTTCGGAACATATGTCCATGTAGCATGCCTACTATATTGTCTATTTCCTCACATTCGTTGACATCTAAGGATAAAGAGACATGATTTAAAGTAGGATGAACATAGTATGACATCATTCATATCATGGGCAAATAGATATAAAACAAACAAGCTATTTTATCATTGTGTGCGCACGTGAACATAACAACTAGATTACAGGTTAAGACCAAAAGAATATCCTTCATCTCTTTTAAATCATGTAAGGTGAAATGATACGTTAAGACAACTGTGTATAAAAGTGAATAGAGTAACTGACATTGGCTGCAAACCAAGTAGTTAAATGAACACATCACAGTACCAATCAGTTCAAGGCAGGAGGAGTAAGGACTTATAACACCGGCTTGAACTGGTGTGCTCATGCCCTTCATCTTGCTGGTGTGGCAATCCTTGAAGATTTGCACTGCATTCGGTTCAGGTTCTTCTTGGTCCGCACGGGCTTTCCTCTGTATTTGGAACAAGTCAATATAGATACGATAATATGGCACAAAAAAGGAAGTAGCACCTATTTACAAGAGCCTCGCAGTGTGCAATATAGCTACGAGATCCTATTGTCTGTTGGAATTTCACTTTAGAATGGTTGGTTTTGTTCTTCAAACAGTTAGCCTAGAAGAAGATACACTTGTAAGGCACATACATAAATACAAGTTCAATATGTGGTCTGATCAAATACATATAGCCTACCGATACTTTGGATCGCACTCATGTTTAACGAGGGCTGTCCATTTTCATCTCAGAATATATTCCATCGAGATGTTTGGGCGATTTCATTGTTAGCCTTGCCTTCAAAGTGAGATTTTCTAAGGTGGTATCGACATCGTCAGCAGAAAGCGCATCGAAAAACATGAGTGCATGCTTGTTTAGTTGCATCATCTTTCGATCCAACTTGAACCTCATCTGCTGAAAAAGAATGTGAGTCTTATTAGGAGGAAGCTAGAAAGTATGGGACAGAGCAAGACAATATTACTAATTATGATGAATAACATTACTTACGGATAAATGGTCAAGGAAGGTGTTAAACCGGTATTGTCTTTCTCATTCCTCGTAATGGATCCACGTTGGGAGGATACGCGCATGACACCTAACGGCAACGGCTGCCTCGATACTAACTTGGCTGACTCAGAGCATCACGTGGCCTTTTTAAACCTGCCTCAAAATGGATCTCCATTCTTCCTCCTTTAGATTTTGTTAATCTGCAAGCATTATCCCCGATGTCTGCTTTCGCTGCGCCGTGGTGCTAGTTCAACAACGAATATGGAAAGTGTTAGTGTACATCAAACCGTGAGAGTACATATAAAGGAGCATGCAACCGCAACTTGACTCGGTCAGTACTATCTTGGTGTTGATGCTCATGAGGTTCATCTGATCTTGCCAAGTCCTATTGTGTCAAGAAGGTTTCGAAGTAGTGTTAGGTGTGAAGGAAGCTTGGGAACCGCCAGCCCGAGCAAACGAACGAGTAATCGTTGATATGTCGGCATAGCTTGAAGCGGATGCTCCAACCGGTGGAGCAGTGATACTGTGTTTGTAGATTTAGCCGTGGACTTGGACCTTCTATCGCACTATAAGTACCACCAGTAATCTCGACGGCATAACCTTTTCCGCTTCACCCGACGTAGTAACCTCACCCCTACTATATTATTTTCCTTGCTCTTTTTGACTTTGCCATGTCAAGTCGTACCCACAACACAAAAGAATAAAATCACTCTTCGTAACTCATTGATGCATGATACGCATAAGCAATACTTTGATGTAAGACAACCATATGAGGATTGAATATGTAAGAAAAATAGGACGACATGCCATATTCACAGCTACGATGTGCAAACTAAGGTATGATTTTCAAGAAAATAGAAGTAATGCAAGATAGACACCATATGAAAGATGCAACCAATATTACTCGCCAAGTTAAAAGTGTCTTGTCATAAGTGGCAATTCAAAAATTAGAAGCAAGACAACGAGAAATCAATGCAAGATGCAACCACTATCAAATTGCCATGTTAAAAGCGCCCAATCATGAGTTACTGATGCGGATACACAACAAAAGATTTTGATGTAAGAACATGGTATGATAGATAGATGCAAGGTATTCTAGACACGTAAAGCCATGTCATATGCACATGTATAACGATAAACTCAGCAGTGCAATTTAATCAAAATAGAAGAAATACAGGCTAGACAACATATGCAACATGAAACCAATTATCACATCGTCAACTTAGAGCAAGCACCGCGATGGTGCAGCGGAGATGAACTCATCATGTAGACTTGGGACTTCAACTTCATTAGCAGAGCAAGGGCAAATCTAGAGAGTCTCTGCTTATGCCGGTGTGGAGTACCACCAACATCCCCTAACTTACTCTTTTCCTTCCTATTTTCTCGATATTGCCTTATGAAGTCAAAACCACAAGAAGATGAATAAAATTAGCTCGCATAACTGGTTGATGCATGATATGCATTTAACACTACTTTGATGTAAGGCAAGCGCAGGATAGGAGGATGGAATATATACAAAAAAAAGACAGGATTTCATATTCACACGCATTTATAGGAGGATGGAATATGTATGAAAAAACAAGAAGCGGAAGACATTTCAACAAAATTAGAAGAAATGAAAGCTAGGCACCATATGAACATGCAACCAATATCACTCTATCGTAAAAAAGTGTCTCGTCAGAAGTGCCATTTCAAGAAATTAGAAGCAAGACAAGCTAGAAGACAATGCAAGATGCAACCTACATCACAGCCCCAAGTTAAATGTGTCTTATGGGTAAGTGATCGTTGCAGGTATAAGTTGTAAGCTACGAGATGCAATTCTACATAATCGTAAGCAATACAAACTAGACATCATACAAAAAACGCAACCACGATAATACGCCCAAGTAAGAGCAAGCACCTATGATGGTGGAGTAGGGAGATGTGCTCATCATGTACACATATGTTCTAGAAACAGAACACGTGTCATATTCACATGCATTATGTGTAAAGTAAGCGATGCAATTCAAGTTAGAAGCAATACAAGCTAGACATCATACGCAACATGCAACCACATATAATAGTGTCAAGTTAGAGCAAGCACTGTGATGGTGGAGTAGGGAGATGTGCTCATCATCTACACAGCCTACGCTGATCGGCCCAAATTTTGTGTTGTCTTGCTGAATCTTGTTGGGAGGATGGCGGAAAAGAATCAGAGAGACCCCTATTTGAGTTGTTCAAGGACCACCATCATCCATCGCGGACTAATTTCCTTCACCTGTAATGATTTTGCATTGTGAAGTCAAACCGATAAGAAAAAGAATAAAATTCGCCTTCGTAACTCATTCATGCATGATACTGACAAACACTACTCGGATGAAAGGCAAACACATGATGCGAGGATGGAATATGTATGAAAAACAGGATGGTGTGACATATTCACACCTATGATGTGGTAACTAAGCATAAGGCATTTCAACAAATTAGAAGCATCGCAAGCTAGACACCATATGAAATATGCAACCAATATCACTCGCCAAGTTCAAACTCAGTGTATGCTTCAACAAATTAGAAGTCAGATATGCTAGAAATCATATGCAAGACACAACCAATATCACAAAGGGCAACTTAAAGGTGCCTTATCATAAGTGACTGATGCGGGATATGCAAGAATAGTAGTCTGATGTAGAAACAGGAACACATGTCATATTCACAGGCATTATTTGTAAAGTAAGCAGATGCAATTCAACAAAGTTAGAAGCAATACAAGCTATACATCATACGCAACATGCAACCACGTATAATAGTGCCAAGTCAGAGCAAGCACCTGTGATGGTGGAGTAGGGGAGATGTGCTCATCATCTACACAGCCTACGCTGACTGCCTAGCCTTGGCGTTGTCTTGCTAATCTTGTTGGGAGGATGGCGGAGTAGAATCTATAGAGAACCTCCATTTCAGCTTGCTCGAAGGACCACCATCATCCAATGCCTTGCCAATTTCCTTCAGCTTTATTGATTTTGCATTGTGAGGTCATACCGACAAGAAAAAGGAATATCATTCGCTTCTTCGTAACTCATTCATGCATGATACCGATGAACACTACTCGATGAAAGGCAAAGTCATGATACGAGGATGGAATATGTACGAAAAATGGACGGCGTGACATATTCACACCTATGATGTGGTAACTAAGGTAAGGCACTTCAACAAATTAGAAACACTGCAAGACACCATATGGAAGGTGCAATCAATATCACTCGCCAAGTTAAAACTGTCTCTGCCATAGGTATGCTCATCAAACTAGAAGCAATACATGCTAGAAATCATATTCAAGACGCAAACCAATATCACACCGCTAACTTAAAGGTGTCCCATCATATGTGACTGATGCAGATACACAAGAAGAGTAGTTTCATGTAAGAACATGGTGTGATAGATGATATAGTATGTACCAAAAACAGGAAAGCGTGTCATATTCACATGTATCATGTGTAAGCTAAGCAGATGCAGCTTACACTAATTAGGAGCAATATGAGCTAGACACCATATGCAACATGCAACCAGATATCACATCGCCAAGTTAGAGCAAGCACCTTGGATGGTGGAGTAGGGGAGCAGAGACTTGGACCTTGTAATGCACTATCAAGACAAGGAGAATCGCACAGATGTCTGCTTACATTGTCAGCAGAGACCACCATCATCGCTTTCCTTACTTTTTTCCTTCCTCTTCTTGATTTTGCCTTGTCAAGTCAAACCCACAAGAAAAGGGAATAAAATTTGCTCTTCAGAACTTATTGATGCATGATACTGACGAACACTACTTTCATGTAAGGCAGCCGCATGATAGGAGGATGGAATATGTATGAAAAATAGGACGGCATGACATATTGTTAGAATCGATGCAAGCTAGAAACCATATGAAAGATGAAACCAATATCACTCTGCCAAATTAAAAGGGTGCCCTAACAAATGTATTTGACCAAATTAGAAGCAATACATGGCAAGAGGCTAGAAATAATATGCAATATGCAACGAATAAAGATGACTCATCGTAAGTGATTGATGCAGGATACAGAAGAGAGGTAGTTTCATGTAAGAACAAGGTTAACACATAGATGTAGTGTGTACCAAAAATAGGAAGGCATGTCATATTCACAGTATATAGTGTAAACTAAGCAGATGCAATTTACCCTAATTAGAAGCATTACAAGCTAGACAATCAGATGTAACATGCAACCACATATCACATCGCAGTTGGAGCAAGCACCGTGATGGTGGTGTAGGGGAAGTGTTGTCTTCAGGTACAGAGCAACGTTCAATATCTTCATTTAGGTTTGCTGTTTCTTGAGAATCATGTGGAGAGGATGAAATTTCATTCTTTATACGAGTATTGTGTCTCATATTAACCCACGCGCGTGACTGTCTCATCATAAACGATAGACGCAGGATACACAAGAACAGTAGTTTGATGTAAGAACATGGTGTGATAGGCAGATGTAGTATGTACCAAAAACAGGAAGGCGTGTCATATTCACATGTATAATGTGTAAGCTAAGGAGATACAATTTAACAAATTAGGAGCATTGATGAGGGATACACAAGAGAAGTAGTTTGATGTAAGAACATGGTTAATAGAAAGATGTAGTATGTACCAAAAATAGGAAGGAATGTCATATTCACAGGTATAATGTGTTAACTAAGCAGATGCAATTTACCCTAGTTAGAAGCATTACAAGGTAGACACCATATGCAACATGCAACCACATATCACACTGCCAAGTAAGAGCAAGCACCTGCGATGGTGGTGTGGGGGAATTACGGTGATCAACTAGAGAGCTATGTTGACTATCTTCATTTAGCTTTGCTGTTTCTTGAGAATCATGGGGATCATGACACTTCACTCTTTAAACTAGTAGGGCTGCCTCACAAGAACTCCACCCGGGTGACTGCCTCATCATAAGTGATTGACGAGGATACAAAAGAGCATTAGTTTGATGTACTAACATGGTTAATAGACATATGTAGTATGTATCAAAAACAGAAGGCATGTCATTATCAAAGGTATAATGTGTAAAGTAAGAAGATGCAATTTAACCAAATTGAAGCAATACAAGCTAGACACCATATGCAACATGCAACCACATTTGACAAAGGCAAAGTTAAAGCAAGCACTGATGGTTGTGTGTGGCCATTGAGATCAAAGAAATTTTTTTCCCCAAAACCCCCCGGGGGGGTTTTTGGGAGGGAACATAAGCAGGCCCCGTTTGGGGTTGCAAAACCTTTAAAGGGTCCAAAACCCAATTTCCCAAAAAAAAAGAAATTTTTTCAAAAAGGGGTTTTATTTTAAAAAATCATTTATTTTTGAAATAAATGCTTTCCGGGAAACCCGCGGGATTGCAACCCCCCAAGGGCGGGGCAAGTTCGAGGGGTTTTGGGGAAATTTAAAACGACTTTTTCGGCTTTCCCATTTTTCCCCCTTTTTTCAAAATTTTTTTTTTTAAAAAACCCGTTGAAAACCCTCCCCTTTTTATTGATTTTTTTAAATAAAATTTTAAAATTTCCCAAAATAAAACCCCAACAAAAGGGGATCCCAGAGCCTATTTTTCCTCCGTTTTTTTAAATCCGTTGATTTTCCAAAACAAAAACCCAACCAAAACCCGACCTACTTAATCTTCATTTTGGGGTTGTCTCCTAAATTTTTTCTTTTCCCAACGGATTAATTAAAAACCCCCACCCTTATTTTTTACCCTTTTCCCATAAATTTCAAAGTTCCCAAAGGATTTGGGCTAACCTTTTTTCCCAGCCCAGGGTTAAAGGTTCAAAATTCCCAGTTTAATTATTTTTTTAAAAAAAAAGGGGAACCCCCCCAAAACTTAAAACAAAGGGTTTGGGAGAACAAAGGGAAAATTCCTAATTAACTTTTTAACCCAAAACCCCAAAACCCAAAAGCGGGAAAAATGGTTTTGCCCGAAAATCGGGGGTTAAAAATTGATCCTTCCCGGAAGGAAATGTTTAAAGGGTTTTTAAAATTTTTTCCCGGAAAATTAAACCTTTTTGTTATATTAAAATTTTTAAATGGGTTCTCCCTGATGGATCAAAACCGCTAAATAATACCCGGGGAATTTGAAGGTTTTTTCCCTTCCCAATGGGTAAAACGAAATTTCCAGGGGCCAAGTAAACAACGGGTTTGCTATTGAGAGAAGAGGGGGGTGGAGGCGGCCTCCCCTGCCCCGAGAGAACCCTTTCCCTTCTTCTCCTTTCCTTTTCACCAATGGAGGAATCAAAAGGGATCCGGCTTCGGGCGCCCCCCTCCTTATTTTCGGGGGCCATTTCCCCAAAGGTTCCTCGCTCAAACAAAACCGGTTTTTCCACCAACCCAACCTTTACGGATTGAGTTAACGCCCTTCGGGTTGGAAATTTTCCCAAAAGCGGCGGAACTTTTCGCGACTTCGATTTCCCAATCGCCAATTCGACCGACGGGGGAACTTCAACTTCGTAAAGTGGTCCCTTTTGAGGCCAATGGAGGGAAACACAACCCAATGGGTGTAAAGCTTTTTTACCCCGGGTTACCACTCGTGTACCCAATATCTCTAGAAAAGAATTTTTAACCCCGCTCCAACAAGATCGGCGGGGGTATCCTTGGAGGGAATGGTTAAAACAATGAATGGGGGGATTATCTTTCGGGGACCAGACAACTTGGCGGAGGAGTGGAAACCAAAAATCCGCCAACTGAGACTTTTCACCAAAGCCTTTCTTTGGGGGCCCGGTGTCTTTCCGGTTTCCTTTTGTGATCGAGGGTGCTCGCCCCCTGAACCCCCATTGTTATGCAAAATGTCCCGCTAAGGCCATGAGCCCTTTTATTTCACAGGTTGGGATATTGGGTTTGGGCATGTGGGAAATATGGCGGGCTTTTGCTAATATTGAATGGATCAGGGGCCCTTTAGACGGAAAACAGGTTGCTTTTGATGATCGCCGAATTCCCCAACTTAATCCAACTTAGCCCTTAAAGCCCTTTGTTTCTTCCGATGGAAAGGAACCCCGGGTCCGGATTTTGTTTGAGGTCCGAGATGGGACCAGAAGGAGGGGGCCTCCCAAAATCATGGTTGCAAAAATTAAACCCTAAAGGCAACTTTTCTTTTGGGTGCGGAATAAAAAACCCCCAAATTTCCCAGTAATTGGTTCTTCCCCGGTATGATCCTAAATCTTTGCTAGCCCAATGAATCGGAATGCCCATCCCTTTCAAAGTACCGTTAACAAATTCAGACTAACCACCTGCATTTTGGGCAAAGGTTTCGAAACCGGAGACCCCAAATGCCGAGGTGGAATTATGTGATATTGGTCAATTATGGGTGGGACCATTAATAACTTCTTAACGGGGAAAATTTCACCTTCATTGATGACTTTAGATTTTGCTTTAATCCCAAATATATGGATTAATTTCGGATTTCCTAGTTCTTTTGCCTTGTCCCCTTTTTTGTTTAGAGCTTGCCTCCGCGGATTTAAGCGTTTGGAGGGGGTTTTAAAATTGTTTCACCTTTTCGGGTGAAATTGGAGGTATCCAACACGATTTCCCACTTTCACTTTCTTCGGATTCCGGACGCCCCTTGAACTTCCGAAGCCTGGCCTCTCTTAGTTGCCCCTTTGCTTCGCTAGAAGCCCTTCCCGACGCCGGGTATTGGCGGGGTTTTTCCGGAGATATTTCAGCAATTCCCAATTGATTGGATTCCTAAATTCACTCAAGTTTTGAAGCCCAAGGAAAAACCCCGATTGTCGAAATTTTCCACGTTTCGGTAATCCCCCCAATATTCCGAGATTTCATTGGCCCACACAAACTTGGTACAAAAGCCGGGTTGAACCCCAAAATCCTCGACCCTGGGCAAATCCTAAGTAAATGGGAGGTAATTGACCACCAGCCCCCAATTCCAAAGAGGGGCAAAGAGGACCTCAACCCACCAATTCGCCAAAAAAACCCCCAAGTTTGTCTTAGCTAAAGGCTTCACCCCAATCAAAGGGGGTCCCCTTTGCCCTTTAAAAACCCCGGACCCAGAATGATACGTTTGGGTGACCTCCCGGTCCCCGATCCGGTTGGGAAGGCCTTGCCAATAATGGACCCTCAAAACCGGCTTGGGCGACCAATTAAAATAAAGTTTTCCAAATCTTGTCGCCAGGGCGTACCTTCCCTCAAAAGGGGTTTAGCCTATATTGGGAGGTTGATGGGGTTTCCGGTTTTTTGGCGAGGCGTTTACGAATGTTGTTCAAATGATAAATTGCTGCCTGGAAGGCTATTTTGACCGTGGGAAAATTCATTGCCCAAGTTCCAAGAGGCCAATGGTGAATGCAGTGTAAATTTTGAAGGGAAACCCGGGGGAAACCGACCCGAGATTGGGATTTGGCCCCGCTGGAAAGTGCTCCCAAGTTCTCCACAAAAGGAAATTGGAACCTTTAAGGCCGAGTTGGGTCCGGGGATAGGGTATTTCTCCATATTGGCGAAATTTTCCCCCAAATAGCCGGCACTTTGATCAAAGGGATCCGGGTACCCCCGGAAAAGGCCGGGGCCCCAAGAGAATTGAGGGTGTTACATTTGACGCTTTTCGACCCCCACGAAACCCAAAGGGATTGGGCCGAAGCAATTTGGGGTGGTGGGCCCCTTTTAACCCCGTTCGACAAAGGGTTATGCCGGGGGGAATCAAAAGGGACAAGTTCTAAGTCCGACAAGAGAAGTAGGGGTAGGTTAAGGAGAGGCGATGTCCTAGCTATGGAGCAGTTGTGGAGACAAAGGATGTACGAGTTCAGCCCTTCTCGGAGGAAGTAATAGCCCCACGCCCTCGGAGCCCCGAGGCGGTCGAGTGGATTATGAGTATGAGTATTACAAGAATCAACCCTTCTATCTGTGGAGCGGGTGGCTTATATAGAGTGCGCCAGACCCCAGCCAGCTCACATAATGGAGGGATTAAAGTACATTGCCGGGGGGTTACTGTAACGCCTCATAAGGCGCTTTAACTATCATTAAGTCTATTCAATAGTAAACCGTTGACCGCGGGTGCCTTCGACCTTCGGTGGTCGAGTGAATCTTCATGGTCGAGTGGGTCTTCCATGGTCGAAAGTGCTTCCACCGGTCGAGTGGATTCCTCTTTGGTCGATCGAAGATGATCTCTTCGTGAGTACCCTTGGTAGGACATTTAGGTCAGGCCTATGACCCTACCCTAGGTACATGAATCCATCATTAGCCCCGAATGGATTGAGGCTTGAGTGAAGGTGGAGTTGACGTTGTTTCCGATCGCTTTTGCATTCTCGACCACGTGTTGTCTTGGATCAAGATCTTCTTTGTTGATAACAAGAAACTTTCCTTCACCGACTTGATCCATTCTTGTTCCTCGCCGAAAGTGACTTTCTTTGCTATCCTTGAGTAACGGATCGCAGGAGATCTCGTGATTTGATGATCGATCCGTCACTCATGGATCTCGCGGGATACGAAATTTGGGGAAGCGCGAACGGAACAGATCAAGGGCGCTTGGATGGGACGTAATAGGGCGCCGATCTTCGCGCCGCTTTCTCCGCCACGATCGCAACAGCGGCTGCTCGATATGATTGGATTGCTTGGGTCCACCTGTCATCCACTGAAGGGATGCTATAAATGTAACTCCGGAGGCTCATGCACAAGACTTGTTCTTCCTCCCCGCTCTCTCCGCCTCCGCCTCTCCACTCCACGCCGCTGTTCTTTGCCATCTCTCCTTATGCATTCTCGCCGGGCGGCTATGGGCAAAGAGAAGACGACGATGCCGGAGCGCGCGAAGAAGGCGCCGGTGGCGGAGAAGGCGTCGGGCGTCGAGAAGGCGAGGGAGATCCACCGGTCGCGTGGTTCTTCGTCGAGATCCAAGTTGCCGAAAGGCTGGGTCCAGGAGATCGGATCCACCGACGATCGTGGAGAAGGATCTCCTTGATATGGCCAACGACGGATTGATTCCTCACAACGCCGCGAGGCTCCCTGGCCGAGAGTGGCAGCCTCAACCAGAAGAGGGTGAGTGCGTGCTTTTGGCCACCCATGTCGACCGAGGTTTTTCGTTGCCACCGAGTGTATTCTTCCGAGGTTTTCTGAATTTCTTTGGAGCCCAGCTTCACCATTTCACACCAAACTCCATCGCATACCTTGCCGCTTGTATCTATGTGCGAAAACTTCCTCGGGCTGTCGACCGTGACCGGGCTTGTTCAAGTACATCTTCACATGTCGCCTCGACCGTGAAGAAAGCAAGTCCCGTGACGAGAAGACCCAAGTAGTCCAGATGTGTGGTGGTTTAGGAGTCCAGCTTGAGGAACAAAAGCACTTTTCCAGCTATGCATTTTCCTGAGTCGCTTAGGGGCTGGCAATGACCTGGTTCTATTGCGGAATGAGGCGACGCCGGGCAATCGACCGCCTCCCTGCATTCACCATGAGTCGAGTGAACAGGCCCTCCTCCTCAAGGTCGCCCCTCAAGAAAGGGCTGAAGTGAAGATGCTGATGGACCGGTGGTGCAGCTGGTTAGGGACGGAGGATCGGCATGGACCTCCGGAGGTTTTTCTTCGAGGCTAATCCAGCCCCTTCAGTTCCGAGTCACAGATGTGGTTGTATTGCGCACCAAGACGTAAACTCGGCCCACCCGGAGGCAATCGACGATGCGTAGTGGAAAGATGGATGGCCTCGATCACCGAAACAAGGACAATCTCGCGATCCCGGAGGATTTCTCCGCTGATCGCGATAATGTTCCGCATAAGGTATACTTGTTCTATTTTCTGCTGCATGTATGTCGAGTGTGCTTCAGAATTTGGTCGATCAACTCGCTTTGATACCTCCAGCCCTCACAGTAGCTATACTCGATGCCCAACGGCGCCAGATTCGATCAAGAGGGGGAAGCCAAGGAGGTGAGAGCCAGGAGGAGGGAATTCAGATGACGCAGAGACGCATTTACGACGATGATGATGATGACGAGGACGACGAGGACGACGAGGATGAGGAGGAGGAAGTCGCACCACCGCTTGGAAAGGCGGTCAAAGCTTGTGCACGACCTTCGGCTGAACGCGTAGGAGTCGCGATCGCCTCGCCGACCAAACGCCTCGGACCGCTTCTCCGTGCCGATCGAGAAGGCGCCAAGCAATCAAGATAGTTCCGCCGAGGACAACCAAGCTCGCTAAAGATGAAGGTGTCCATCCCCACCATCTCGTGGTAAACATATTGCTTAAGTCTTCTTGCTTTACACAAATTTTGTCTCCGTTGATATATGAATTGGTCGATCGACTTTTGGAATTTCAGCTGCCATGACTTCAAACCTCAGCCTAAAGTTGACGACTATGAGATGGAGGACGCCGCCACCTCAAATCCGGTACTATATCCTTAATTCTTGTTCTCACCGACCGACTCAAAATTCTCGATCTTAACTCTTTTCTCAAGCTCCACCGATAACATCATCACTCTCCCTGATGACGATGATGAGGATGAGGAGCCACTGAGGGCTAGGAGGAGCAGGAAGGCATCTGCTGGCAGAGAAACCCAAGGTATGACGGCGCCCGAGACCATCGTGGACGGAAGGGGAGGGCGGCACTGACATACCGCGACCTTTCGGTGCGTGCCGACCAAAGCCGTTCGCCCACTTCGCCGAAAGTGCCGGACAACCTCGATCTTCACCACGCACCACGCCCGGAGGACCAAGGTGATGTTGCTAAGGAGGCGATCCGTCAAGCAGGGATCATGAGGAGCAGTGAAGATCGCCGATACGAGCCAAGCAGCCACGATGCCAGCTCGCCTTCGTGAGCAATGTTCAGTCACGACCACCATCTGCTCATAGGATATGCTATCAAAACTTTTCTTTCTGAAATTTGTAGCAATAGCAGTCACCCACCGGGTGTGTCGAAAAAACTCCTTGTTAACGGGGCACGCTGAGTGCACCCGCCGGTGTAGTCCCTATAGGCTAAGGTCGATCACCGGCAATGGTCTTAGGCTTCATAAGTAAATATTGAACATTACTCAATGAAACGAATGTGTTTCGAGACCGTGGGGCACGCTGAGTGCACCCACCGGGTGAAGTCCTCGAGACTGTGATCAACTGCTGGCGCTTGATTACAACCGAAGAAGCTCGTCGACGGGTCGACTTTTTTTTTTTTGTTGGTCGATCGTCGACTCGCCTTAGGCTTACTAAGAATGGAACTGGTCGATCGGGTCGACTCGCTCTCCTTTATCGGGTCGATCGGGTCGACTATGTCTTGAATAAGACCAGGGGGCACGCTGAGTGCACCCATGGGTGTAGTCCCCGAGACTACGGTTGAATGCTTGCATTCGACTGTAGTCTTAGAAACGCACAATTCTTCTTGATTCACTCGGAAGTGGATTACCTCTGATATTTTTGCAACTGACTCTTCGTAGAAATCTTGTGATCTTGCGGCACGCTATACTGAACTGGAGCAGAAGCATATTCAGCTCGAGTTGGACTTGAAACTGGTGCAAGAGAACCTGACGAAGGCGAAGGAGGAGACCAAAGGTATGTTTGGTGAGATTTCGACGACTTTGTCCTCCTCCCACTTGCTTCAAGTTTGACTTTGCTGCGATTTACAGGCAAGGTGAAGGAGGCTCAAAGGAAGAAGGAGCTTGAGCTGTCTAAGAAGATCAAGCTTGCTGATGAAAAACTCGCCTCTCGCTGCTGCTTGAACAGATAACGCCGACTGAAGGTTGCTCGCTGCTGCCGCAAGGATGCTGAGCGAATGAAGGCTGACAAGAAGAACCTGACCGAGAAGATCCTCCAACTGGCTGGGAAGAAGAACGAGATGGAAAGCTTCTTGGGCGGCCTTGCTAAGAAACTGTTTCTTAAGCTCAAGGTAACCTTTTCCACTCGACCAATCTCCTCAACTGTTATGTTTCCATTCGATCGCTTTTCCCGACTCGGGTTTTGTCTTTGCAGAGTTCTCGCCGCAACTTGAAGAAGAAACCAGCCACCGGAGATTTAACCTTTGACCTGTCAATTCCCGGTGAACGATGAAACTGCCATGAACATCTTCCGATCGAGTCCCGCGTTCTTGCTGTTGTGGATTATCTCGCAAGACCGAAGGTGGCTACGCCCCGCATCGACTCGACGCTCGCCCAATGAGACACTCCAAAATGACCTTGAGTCATTGATGGCTCGATCAACGCCGCCCCGACCGAGTGCAAGAGTGGAAGAAATCTTCGCTCGGTGTGGTGCGGACGCCGCCTCGTGTCCGGCGCGAGTCCATTGCAAGGAAGCTCGAGAAGATAAGTCGGCGATTCCGAGTGGCCAACACCAAAAAGCACGACTTCGTGACCTTCATGGAGACTTTCATCGCTGCTGCCACGCTGGATCGCCGACGGGATTGATCTTGACGAGTTCGTTGTTCCATCCAGCCTCCACGTGAGGGGTAAAAACTTTCTTTGACCTTAAATTTGCCTCGGTATGCCGAGTGGAGTTGTAACCGATAAAACCTTAATCAGGCTTAGTGCCTGAGCACTCTCGGTTCTTTTAGGTATCGACCTAAATTTGGATTGATGTTTGGATATGATTGCCCTTGGCTTGAATTGCTTTTTGCAAGTTAACAATGAGATGCCGACTGCAATGACTTATTCCTTAGGCGAGCACGAGCTGCAGCTTAAGCCTCCCGAGTGGAAGCCTGGCTTATCACTCGGTAGGATTAAATAACTTAGGCGAGCACTGGGCTGCAGCTAAGCCCCCAAGTGGGAGGTTTGCTCTCCACTCGGTAGGATTTCTTATACCTTAGGCGAGCACTGGGCTGCAGCTAAGCCCCCGAGTGAGAGGTTTGCTCTTCACTGTAGGATTTTTTATACCTTAGGCGAGCACTGGCTGCAGCTAAGCCCCGAGTGAGAGGTTTGCTCTTCACTCGGTAGGATTTCTTATACCTTAGGCGCAGCACTGGCTGCAGCTAAGCCCCGAGTGAGAGGTTTGCTCTTCACTCGGAGGATTTCTTATACCTTAGGCGAGCACTGGCTGCAAGCTTAAGCCCCGAGTGGGAGGTTTGCTCTCCACTGTAGGATTTCTTTGTATTTGTGTCAAGCTCGGAGAAGAGGGTCGCAATGACCTGCACTTCATATTCCTTGCCATCGCACATCATACTTATGGTGTAGCTCGGAGGAGAGGGTCGCAGTCGACCTGCGCCTCGTTTTCCTTGCTAGTATACTTTATGCTTAGGCGAGTCCTTGGACTGCAGCTAAGCCTCCGAGTGGAGGTCTGGCTTACCACTCGGTAGGATTTTCAATAACTTAGGCGAGCACTGGGCTGCAGCTAAGCCCCCGAGTGGAAGTCTGGCTTACTACTCGGTAGGATTTTTAATAACTTAGGCGAGCACTGGGCTGCAGCTAAGCCCCCCGAGTGGAAGTCTGGCTTACCACTCGGTAGGATTTGTAAAAAACTTAGGCGAGCACTGAGCTGCAGCTAAGCCCCCGAGTGGAAGTCTGGCTTACCACTCGGTAGGATTTCTTATACCTTAGGCGAGCACTGGGCTGCAGCTAAGCCCCCGAGTGAGAGGTTTGCTCTCCACTCGGTAGGATTTTTAATAACTTAGGCGAGCACCGAGCTGCAGCTAAGCCCCCGAGTGGAAGTCCGCTTACCACCGGTAGGATTTGTAAAAGACTTAGGCGAACGGATTCGCGCCTAAGCCACCCACTGGGGAAGTGAAAATTTTACTCGACGCAAAAATAAAGAGTGACAAAATTATGAAGGAACTATGACACTATTACTTCAAAGCTCGTAAGCTACAAGAGTACTTTATTACAATTCTTCCGAGTGAAAAACTTTATGTAAAACGGGCGGAGCAGATCCGATTCCAAGCTCGGGCTCATCGATATCGTGTTCGACATTGTAGAGACGATATGCCCCATTGTGGAGAACCTTTGTGACGATGAAGGACCTTCCTGTGAGGGAGCAAGCTTATGTTGCTTCGCTGATCCACCGAAGGACCAGATCCCTTCCCGGAAGGCTCGACCTCTCACATTTCGGCGTGACAGCGCGCGAAGTCTTGCCGGTAAATGGTCGAGCGGATCAAAGCCATTTCCTTCCTCTTCCAGAGGTCGACCGCATCCCGACGCGCTTGCTCACTTCGCTTCATTATAAAGTTCAATTCGTGGAGCATTGTGAAGGAGATCACTGGTAAAACTGCTTCGCCCCATAGACCAAGAAAAAGGAGTTCTCCCAATGACCGATTAGGCGTGGTCCGCAGACCCCAAAGCACCGAAGGAAGTTCGTCGACCCAAGCACCAGCCGCATGCTTGAGATCTCGTGATCAAACGGGCTTCGCACTTTGAGGATCAATCCATTGGCTCGCTCGCTGTCCATTCGATCGTGGATGAGCGATCAAGCGTAGTCGACTTCGTATGCCTTGGGAGTTGCGAAATCTTGAATTCTTCCGAGTCAAAATTTGACCCATTGTCCGTGATAATACCGCGGGACTCCATATCTGAACGCCAACTTTCTCGATGAAGGAAACAGCAGACCAGCGTCAAGTTTTTGATTGGCTTAGCCTCAATCCACTTGGTGAACTTGTCGATCGCTACCAATACATGCGTGAAGCCGCCCGACCCGCTCGCAAGGGACCGATCATGTCCAACCCCATACCGCAAAAGGCCGACGAGCGGAATGGTCTTCAAGGTCGACGCAGCTTGTGTGACATATTGGAGTAGAACCGACATCCTTCGTGACTTGTCCACTATTTCTTTCGCCATCTCATTTGCTCTTGGCCAAGAAAATCCTGCTCGGTATGCTTTGGCTACAATGGTCCGAGAGGACGATGGTGACCACAGGTCCCGAGTGGATATCATTGAGAATGACTCGACCTTCTTCGGGCGTTATGCATTTTTGTCCGACTCGCTGGGCTTTCTATATAACTCGCCCATTGATAACAAGAAGGCCTTGGATCGACGGATGATCCGTCGAGCCTCTTCCTCATCCTCTCGGGAGTTCCTTTCTCGAATATACGCAATGTATGGAATTGTCCAATCGGGAGTGACTACTAAAACCTCCATGACCAAGTCGACCACCGCCGGACCTCAACTTCAATCGAGTCTGTGGCACTCTTGGGTTGTGGAGCTTCCTCGTAAGGATCTTCTTTGACCGACGGAGTGTGTATATGTTCCAAAACACGCCACTGGAATGGCTTCCTCTTGACCCTATCTTCGCCAGATCATCTGCTGCCGATTTTTCAATGGGGATGTGATGGAGCTCCAACCCTCAAACTTCTTTTTCCAGCTTCCTCACTGCATTGCAGATCCAATCATAGCCGGGCTTCACGCCCCACTCCTTCATCACTTGATCGACCACTAGATCTGAGTCGCCATAAACCATCAAAGCACGGACGCCGAGTGAGATGGCCATGCAATCCATATAAAAGGGCCTCAGATCGCCTCATTGTTGGAGGAATCAAAGTGAATCTGGAGCACATACTTAAGCTTATCTCCTCTGGGGAAACCAGAACAACCCCAAAGACTGTAACCATTCAGATCTTGGAGCCGTCAAAGAACATGGTCCAATGCTCCGAGTGAACTTCACCGGTTGTCTGTTGTTCAATCCACTCGGCAAGGAAATCCGCTATAGCCTCGACTTAATGGCTTTTGCCTCGAATTTGATATCAAGGGAAGAAGTTCAATCGCCCACTTCGCCACTCGACCGGTTGCGTCTCTCGTTATGCAAGATCTCTCGATAAAGGAGCGTCACGACGATCGTGATGAATGATCGAGAAATAGTGAGCAACCTTCTTTGTGGTCATGTATATGCCATACACAAGCTTCGATAATGAGGGTATCTCCGCTTGGATGGAGTCAAAACTTCGGACAAATAATACACCGGGCGTTGAACTTTGAAGGCCTTTTCCTTCCTCTTCCCGCCGACCGTAGCACGTAATCGATAACTTGTCCAAAGGCTGCAATGTAAAGCAACAGAGGCTCTTTGCTGATTGGAGCAGCAAGCACCGGCTGGGTGGAGAGCGAGCTTTAGCTCGACAAACGCTGCATCGCTTCCGAGTCCACTCGAACTTGTCACCTTCTTCATCGGTCGGTAAAGAGGTAATGCCTTTTCACCGAGTCGTGAGATGAATCGACTTAAAGCGCCAAGCATCCAAGAAGCTTCGACGCCGTGCACTCGACAGTATGCTTCATTCGGAGAATAGTGCCGATCTTCTCTCGGTTAGCGCCGATTCCTCGCTCGAAACGAAAACCGAGTAATTTTCCACCAGAACTCCGAATGTGCACTTTGACGGATTGAGCTTGATATCGCATCTTCGGAGGTTGGCAAATGTTTCGGCGAGGTCAGCGAGCAGGTCGGAACCTTTTCGCGACTTAACGACGATATCATCCATATACGCCCACATTCCGACCGATCCGAGGAGAAGACACTTCAATCATTCGCATAAATGTGGCTCCGCATTCTTGAGGCCGAATGGCATGGTGATATAGCGTAAGCACCGAATGGAGTGATGAAAGCTGTTTTATTTCGCCGGGTCCATATGCACGGATCCGATGATACCCGAATATGCATCTAGAAAAGACAATCTTCACACCCCGCGGTCGAGTCGACAATTTGATCGATGCGGGAGAGGAATGATCCTTCGGCAGGCCCGATTAATGTGCTTAAAATCAATGCACATGCGGAGGGAGTTATCTTTCTTGGGGACCATGACAACATTGGCGAGCCACTGGAGTGGTAAATCTCTCGATAAATCCTGCCGTCAACAATGAGCCACTTCTTCACCAATAGCCTTTCTTCTTACGACGGCGACCGCCAAGATGCTCTTTCACCGGTTTCGCTTGATTTGTCGACTGGAGGCGATGCTCAGCCAGCCTCCACAGAACACCCGCATGTCACCGCTTCCATGCAAAATGTCCCAGCTTCACGGAGGAACCGGATGAGCGCTTCTTCCTATTTCGAGTCGAGTGTTGTGGATATGTGGGTCGGAGCTGCATCGGGATCACCGGATGAATATGGACGGGCTTTGTCTCACCAGATGACTTGAATGCGCATCAGAGCAGGCCTCTTAGATCGTGAATAAATCACTCGGATCTGCCTTTTGCATGTACTCGTCGAATTCGATCACGACACTTGCGAGTCGGCAATCTTTGAGCCCTTCAAAGCACTCTTCCGCCTTCTTCCGATCGCGGTGACAAGTGATCACCCCTTGGGTCCTGCATTTTCAGTTTGAGGTACACGTAGCATGGTCGAGCCATGAATCGTGCGTAGGCGGCCTCCCCAAAATGGCATGGTATGCACTCAAAATCTACAACCTCAAAGGTCAACTTTTCTTTGCGGAAGTGCTTGGAATCACCAAAAACCACGTCCAGGGCAATTTGGCCGAGTGAATTGGCCTTCTTCCCTGGTATGACTCCATGGAAACTCATATTGCTAGCGCTCAATCGACATCGAATGCCCATCCCTTTCAAAGTATCCGCGATATAACAAATTCAGCCCACTACCACCATCCATCAAGACTTTTGTCGATCAAGTGCCTTCGACAATCGGATCGACCACTAACGCTTGCCGCCCAGGTGGCAATGTGAGTCGGGTGATCGATTGGTCGAATGTGATGGGTGTCCGGGACCACTTCACATAACTTGGCTTAACTGGGGCAACCATATTCACCTCTCGATTGATGACTTTCAATCGACTTTTGCTTTCCACATCCGCGAAGATCATCGAGTGGAGTTGACATGCGGTATTCCTCCTCACCGTCCTTCTTTATCTCCGCCTTGTCCGCTCCTTCTCCTTGTCCTTAGACCGCTTGCCTCAAACCGCCGGATCAGAGTCGACATCGGCGAGTGGTGTGCTTCGGTAAATAATGTTGCCCTCTTCATCTTTCTTCGTGTGAATATGGCATGGCATATCCAACACGCCATTTCCTTCTTTATCTTTCACTTTCTTCGGATTCCGTGATCCTTTGGGTTTCCCTGAACTTCCTTTGAGTGACGGCCGTGGCCTCTCCAGAGCTGCTGGCTCAGCTTTATGCTTCGCTCCGACCGAATTGCCCTTCTCCGATCGGGCTCGGGCTTGTACTTGCCGCTTGAGTCGGTCTTCTTCTTCGCCGTTAGCATATTTGCTAGCAATCTCCATCATTCGACTCAGTGGTCATGTCCCCGTTCGACCAACTTCAGACTCAATTCTCTGCTTTTGACACCGCCCTTGAAGGCGAAAACCGCCCGATTGTCGACACATTTTCCACAAAGATTGTGCAAGGTAATCCACCTCTGAATATACTCTCGGAGAGTTTCATTGGTCTTCGCACACAAACTTGCAGCTCACAAACCAGCCGGTCGCTTGCAAGTCCCTTCAAAAGTCCCGACAAACACTCGACAAATCCTCCCAAGTATATATATCTGCAGGAGGTAATTGACTCAGCCACGCCCGCCGAACCTTCCAACATGAGGGGCAATGTTTCATGGCCACCTCATCATTCCCACCACCAATCTGAACAGCCACTCGGTAATCCTCGAGCCAAGTTTCGTGCTTAGATTCTCCAAAGGAACTTGCAGACTCCTGCCGCTAATCTGAAATTGGGGGAATCATCGCGCTCGATAGCCTGCTAAAACACTCCGACCGCAGACATGCACTCGATCGCTGGTGGGTGCATCCCTCTCGGTCCTCCTCGATGGGCTCTGTTCGGCCGACCAGGCCTTGCACGATAATGGACCGCGATCAAAACCTGGTTCTCTCGGGTCGACCGAACCCTTCGCCAGACTGAATCCGTCTTCATCATCTTGTCGCCGAGGAGCGATGACCTTCCTCGAGGGGAAAGGGGCACTCGACGCCTATCATCTCGGCCGAATCGGTCTCCGAGCTGCTCGCCGTTGTCGCGCTTCTTCCCGCCGCGGAGGCGATCTGGGCTGTGAGTCGATCGATGTTGTTCGCAGCGACGGATCGACCAGAATCCCGCTGCGCGATCGCGACACGGCTGAGTTCTCGTCACTGCTGCTCGGAGCAAATCTCGATCTGCTGCAAGCCTCTTCCACTTCCGACCGACGGTTGAATGGACTCGCAATGCGAAGTTGCAGCTGCTAAATTTTGAATTGGCGTCCGGTACCCGAGTCGGCGGGAAGAGCCGACGCCGACCGATTCGGGAGTCGCTGCTGCCGCTGCCAGCCGAGTGCTCGCTGAAGATTCTCCAGCGAAAAGCGTTTCAGCCACATTGGCTGCGTGCTTCCTCCAAGGCACGAGCCTCGTGGGTCTCTCCGTGATAGGAGTATGTAGTGCATCCATATTCCTGCGACGAAGATCCTCTCTCGGAGAGAGTCGAGTGTCTCGGCTGGTACTCCTCGTGTTCATGCACAGGTCACCTCCTCCGGCGGCTCCACCGCCGTGGTAAACCGGAGGACTGCGAGGGCGTCGACCATGAGAATCTCCGCAGCCGGATCACCGCTATCACACTCGGATGCGCTTTCACGAGCCACCGACAGATCGAACAGGCCATAGAGGGATTCGCCGAGCTCGATAGTCATGACTTGGGCGGTGGCTGTCTGGCGAGCCACCGCGTGCTTCACCCACCGCTGAAGTCTCGACCACCAGAGCGCTTTATGCGCTGGTGGGAGATCGGGCGAAGCGATCGATAAGGAGTCGACCGACACGGAGTCGACGGTTGCCGCAGCAAAACGCCGCGAACACATGCGCGAAGTCGCCGCCCGCGGACGGGAGCGCCTCGATGTCAAGAGGGGCCTCCACAGCCATGCGGAGTCGTCGGCGACAAAAGTGAGAGCACCGAGACGGATCTCGCACTCGCACTCCAAAACTCCGTAAGTCATCATGATGAAGGTACTGAAGTACAGCAACTCCTCCACAAATCGCTAAAACACCAGCCCCACGGTGGGCGCCAACTGTCGTGGTTCTAAGTCTGACAGTAGAAGTAGGGGTAGGTTAAGGAGAGGCGATGTCCTAGCTATGGAGCAGTTGTGGAGACAAAGGATGTACGAGTTCAGCCCTTCTCGAGGAAGTAATAGCCCCACGCCTCGGAGCCCCGAGGCGGTCGAGTGGATTATGAGTATGAGTATTACAAGAATCTGAACCCTTCTATCCGTGGAGCGGGTGGTTTATATAGAGTGCGCCAGACCCCAGCCAGCTCACATAATGGAGGGATTAAAGTACATTAAGCCAGGGGTTATCGGTAACGCCTCATAAGGCGCTTTTAACTATCATTAAGTCTATTCAATAGTAAACCGCTGCCTCAAGGGGTGCCTTCCGACCTTCGGTGGTCGAGTGAATCTTCATGGTCGAGTGGGTCTTCCATGGTCGAGTGCTTCCAGTCTGGTCGAGTGGATTCCTCTTTGGTCGACTGGAAGATGATATCTTCTGTGAGTACCCTTGGGTAGGACATTTAGGTCAGGCCTATGACCCTACCCTAGGTACATGAATCCATCACCGGTTCCCGTGACAACTACACCAATTAGTGAGGAAGCTAATGATATTGATCATGAAACTACAGATCAAGTTTCTGCTGAACCTCGTAGGTCTACCAGAGTAAGATCCGCACCAGAGTGGTACGGTAATCCTATTCTGGAAGTCATGTTACTTGACCATGATGAACTTACGAACTATGAGGAAGAGATGATGAGCCCAGATTCCGCAAAATGGCTAGAGGCCATGAAATCTGAGATGGGATCCATGTATGAAAACAAAGTATGGACTTTGGTTGACTTGCCCGATGATCGGCAAGCCATTGAGAATAAATGGATCTTTAAGAAGAAGACCGACGCGATGGTAATGTTATCGTTTATAAAGCTCGACTTGTTGCGAAAGGTTTTCGACAAGTTCAAGGGGTTCACTACGATGAGATTTTCTCACCCGTAGCGATGCTTAAGTCTGTCCAAATCATGTTGGCTATTGCTGCATTTCATGATTATGAAATTTGGCAAATGGATGTCAAGACTGCATTCTTGAATGGATTTCTAGAAGAAGAGTTATATATGATGCAGCCGAAGGTTTTGTTGATCCAAAAGGTGTCGACAAAGTGTGCAAGCTCCAAGGTTCCATTTATGGACTGGTGCAAGCATCTCGAGTTGGAATAAACGCTTTGATAGTGTGATCAAAGATATGGTTTTATATGAGACTTTTGGAGAAGCCTCATTTACAAGAAAGTGAGTGGAACTCAGAGCATTTCTAGTTTTATATGTTGATGACATATTATTAATTGGAAATGATATAGAATTTCTGGATAGCATAAAGGGATACTTGAATAAAAGTTTTTCAATGAAAGACCTCGGTGAAGCTGCTTACATATTGGGCATCAAAATCTATAGAGATAGATCAAGACGCTTAATAGGACTTTCACAAAGCACATACCTTGACAAAATTTTGAAAAAGTTCAAAATGGATCAGGCAAAGAAAGGATTATTGCCTGTGCTACAAGGTGTGAAGTTGAGTCAAACTCAATGCCCGACCACAGCAGAAGACAGAGAGAAAATGCTGTGTACCAGACCTGACGTATGCTTAGCAATAAGCTTGGCAGGAAGGTACCAAAGTAATCCAGGAGTGGATCACTGGATAGCGGTCAAGAACATCCTGAAATACCGAAAAGGACTAAGGATATGTTTCTCGATATGGAGGTGACAAAGAGCTAGTCGTAAATGGTTACGCCGATGTAAGCTTTTGACACCGATCCGGACGATTCTAAATCGCAAACCGGATACGTGTTTATATTAAACGGTGGAGCTGTAAGTTGGTGCAGTTCTAAACAAAGCGCCGTGGCGGGATCTACATGTGAACGGAGTACATAGCTGCTTCAAGCAGCAAATGAAGGAGTCTGGATGAAGGAGTTCATTTCCGATCTAGGTGTCATACCTAGTGCATCGGGACCAATGAAGATCTTCTGTGACAATATCGTGCAATTGCTTTGGCAAAGGAATCCAGATTTCACAAGAGGACCAAGCACATCAAGAGACGCTTCAATTCCATTCGGGACCAAGTCCAAGTGGGAGACATAGAGATTTGCAAGATACATACGGATCTGAATGTTGCGAGAATTCGCTGACTAAGCCTCTCTCACGAGCAAAACATGATCAACACCAAGACTCCATGGGTGTTAGAATCATTACTATGTAATCTAGATTATTGACTCTAGTGCAAGTGGGAGATCAAGGAAATATGCCCTAGAGGCAATAATAAAGTTATTATTTATTTCCTCATATCATGATAAATGTTTATTATTCATGCTAGAATTGTATTAACCGGAAACATGATACATGTGTGAATACATAGACAAAACTATAGTCACTAGTATGCCTCTACTTGACTAGCTCATTAATCAAAGGTGGTTATGTTTCCTAACCATAGACATGTGTTGTCATTTGATTAGTGGGATCACATCATTAGAAGAATGATGTTATTGACATGACCCATTCCGTTAGCCTAGCACTTGATCGTTTAGTATACTGCTATTGCTTTCTTCATGACTTATACAAAGTTCCTACAACTATGAGATTGTGCAACTCCCGTTTACCGGAAGAATACTTTGTGTGCTACCAAGTGTCACAACATAACTGGGTGATTATAAAGGTGCTCTACAGGTGTTTCCGAAGGTACATGTTGGGTTGGCATAATTCGAGATTAGGATTTGTCACTCCGATTGTCGAAGAGGTATCTCTGGGCCCTCTCGGTAATACTCATCACCTAAGCCTTGCAAGCATGTAACTAATGAGTTAGTTGTGAGATGATGTATTACGGAACGAGTAAAGAGACTTGCCGGTAACGAGATTGAACTAGGTATTGGATACCGACGATCGAATCTCGGGCAAGTAACATACCGATGACAAAGGGAACAACGTATGTTGTTATGCGGTTTGACCGATAAAGATCTTCGTAGAATATGTAGGAACCAATATGGGCATCCAGGTCCCGCTATTGGTTATTGACCGAGAATGGTTTTAGGTCATGTCTACATAATTCTCGAACCCGTAGGGTCCGCACGCTTAACGTTTCGATGACAGTTTTATTATGAGTTTATAAGTTTTGATGTACCGAAGTCCGTTCGGAGTCCCGGATGTGATCACGGACATGACGAGGAGTCTCGGAATGGTCGAGACATAAAGATTGATATATTGGAAGCCTATGTTTGGACATCGGAATGGTTCCGGTGAAATCGAATTTACCGAGTACCGGAGGTTACTGAACCCCGGGGTTAATGGGCCTACATGGGCCAAGAGGGAGAAGAGGAAGGAGCCAGAAGGGGGCCGCGCACCCCTCCTCCTCCTAGTCCGAATAGGACAAGGGAAGGGGCGCGCCCCTTCCTTCCCTCCTTCCCTCTTTCCCTTCTCTCCTACTCCAACTTGAAAAGGGAGTCCTACTCCGGTGGGAGTAGGACTCCCCTTGGCGCCCCCCTCAGGCCGGGCCTCCTCCCCCGGCTCCTTTATATACGGGCGGGGGCACCCCTAGACACACAAGTTGATCTACGGATCGCCTTAGCCATGTGCGGTGCCCCTTCCACCATATTCCACCTCGGTCATATCGTCGGAGTTTAGGCAAAGCCCCGCGCCGTAGAACATAATCATCGCCACCACGCCGTCGTCTTGACGGAACTCATCTCCGGAGCCTTTGCCGGATCAGAGGGCCGAGATCATCATCGAGCTGAACGTGCTGAACTCGAAGCTCCGTGACGCTCGGTGCTTGGATCGGTCGGATCGTGAAGACGCACGACTACATCAACCGCGTTGTGCAGTTAACGCTCGCTTCGGTCTCACGAGGGCGTGGACACACACTCTCCCCTCTCGTTGCTATGCCATCACCATGATCTTGCGTGCGCATAGGAATTTTTTTTAAATTACTACGTTCCCAAACAGATAGCTCTACAACATGCATGGCACACTCAATTACTACAGGATTCTATGAAAATAACAGTCGACTGAAAGCAAATTGGTCAGTCCATTTTTTCTGCACCGTCCGATGTACAAAGAACGGGCAGATCGCCTTCATCTACCTCCAGCCAGTCAGTGTTGACGATCTTCCTCGAAACGCCAGCGACCACCGGCCCAGTATTCCTCCCCTGCGTGCGCCCTCCCCTCGAGCTCACCGCACCGCCGTGCTTGGCACTGCCCCCCGGCCATCCATTCAAGCCCCGCCGACCTTCAGATCGGGTGCAAGCAGCTCCTGCGCCCCACACCCCTATGATAGACACCGATGCGCCGCTTACCCTGGGAACAGGTGGACTAGGTGCTCCGCGCGCCTAAGCAGGTGTTGCTTCTTTTAATTGCGGTTCGACTGACCCTGAATTGAAATCTAGGCGGGCTACTGACCTCTAGCAAAGGTGAAATAGTAAAAGGGAGGAAACCTTGTGCATTTAGTATCACGAAGAAGATGCAGTAAGAAGCGCTCAACTAGTTTCTTTCGTGGGATGAATACGGTGTGAGCGGAGACATAAGATTTGCACGAATAAGGGAAGATGAGTACCTCTTTATGCTGGCAGTGTTGTGTCCTCCTTCTGTTTTTCCGACGATCTTGTTGTTCTCCGGAAACCAGAAGTTGTGGAGGACGGTGCAACCTTGGACGAACCCATGGCCAGGTTGTTGAGTGTGGTGCGGTGGCCATCTGTCAGACGATGGCAGATCCGAGGCAGCGAACGATGGCGTAGCGGGAACAGCTCCAGTGCGGTGGACGGTTGCGACAGTGGATCCGCAGCAGTGAGGCACAGGACGGCGTGGTCGGAGTGGTTCAGGTACGGCGCACGTCGGCGTCGGTGTCGTGGAGGCAGCTCTGCCTCGGCTTTTGCTACTAAGTCCTCGAGGGCGTTGCGGTTGCGGTTGCGTTGGACGATGACGTCGGGGTACCGGCTCCAGCGTGATGGAGGAGGGCGGCGGTGGATTGGCCGCTATGGGGTGGAGGACGGAGGAGGCTGGGGTTTCGCGGCTGGTGGAGAGGGTGTTTTCGCGCCATGGAGTATGAATGGGGAAACGGAGGGAGGCGGGGAACTAAGGGGGAACAATGTTTCGGTTTGAGACGCGCTTGTTTGAAATTTGGGGAAAGTTACAAACTTTGCCCCCATCTAAAATTTCGGACATATTGCGGGTTGGGTGTAGGACAGTCATGTCAGGTGTCCCAAATGTGGGTGGGATAGATTTCGGCCGAGCGCACGGGTGTTTAGGCGCCCATGGCGTATGAATGCTTCTCGGAGGCGGTTGAGACTGGCGTCTTGGTGAAGTTACAAACCTACCCCCGTTTAGACCTTTGGACATCGGGCCGATAGGCTACACGGGCCAGAGTTAGGACAGTAATTTCCTACCACCAAAACATTAGTCTCACGCAGTTTCGGGTGACCAGAGGCCTATTTGGCGCTTCGTTCAATATTTGGGAGCAGAAGCATTAACGTTTTCGGTTCTCTTGAATTGAACTTTCAGGATTTGTCAAACTTCACAAATCTTTACTCTTGAAAATCCTAAAGCTACGATTATTTTGGAATGGAGGGGGTACATTTTAATATACATTTTACACAAGTATATATTAAAAAATATGCAACTTACCTCAGTTCATGCATGGTTCCAGGTATAATCTCCTTGCTTGCAAAAAAAAGTTAGATATGCGTATGAATATATATAGCATGTTCAAACTCACAACAAAGATTGATGCCCCCGTTTACATCTGATTTACAAATGCCATTATCTGGGGTTAAAATAGATGAATGCACTTCCTATGAATTCGAATCTTCGAAACCCCCTTTATGTCGAAATTTGACATGTATTTTATTTCGTAGCTAGCAATTTGGAATGTATCCATGAAAGAGACAAATGTATAAAGTGCTTCACACTAACAACATGGAGTGCACTAATTAATATTTATATATGAATTGCAAAAGCATCCATTGCCTGTATTTCAAACCGCTCTCACTCTATGGATCGATAATATGAAATAAACACATGCACATGCTAGAATTCAATAGAGTATGGGTGTCTGATAGACCGATTTTCGTCCATACGCAATTTTGCAAAATTCATGATCTCTTCCAAAAATAATAATGCCATTTATATTTTAATTTAGTGCGTAGAACCGCCTTTTACACGTAGATGCACTATGCCTCGCCCCGTTCTCACAAACGCGTTATATCTCTCTCTATCTAACGCATAAGTGCACACACTTTATATGCATCGGCATTTCTCTTTCACACATGCTCACAATCTCTCTCAGGGTGTCGGGGTGTCTCACGCACATGCTCTCTCTGCTCTCTCTCTCTCTCTCTCTCTCTCTCTCTCTCTCTCTCTCTCTTTCTAACTACTATGTACCACTCTTTTCACTAATCTCAGTTGGAAAACACTATTTCTCTCACATGCATATATACACATGCATGGTCTCTACTAGCCCTCTATACGCACATATATGTGCCTACGTGTCTCCCTGCACGCACATTATCTTTAGGCCTCTCTCACATTTCCCCCCTACACACCTCTCTAATAGTAGTTGGCGATATGATTTCATCATATCATTCGGTAAGATATCCTCGGCTGTTAGGCTGGATGGTAATACGAGGCAAAGTTTTACCCTAGTTCGGATCGAACCCTTGCAGCTTGAAGAAAGAGCCTACTCCCAGTAATCTGTATATTAGTGATAGGGTGTGTACAAAGTATACGTGAATACCGTGCATTGTGCGTGTGTGTATACTATCGATTTAACTAGCCCCCAAGCTTGTATAATATACTAAGGGCCTAGGGTTACAAATCGTATATAGTCGGCTTATCACCAGTGGGGATAGAGTCCTCCGCGACTCTGGTAGCTTCGTGTTGTACGCCGAGTCCTCCACATGGGTCTCCGTATAACACGTCTCGGTCGAACCTATATGTGGCGCCGGATGGAACCGACCCATGAGTCTTCATGTTGGCCCACCACAACTAGAAATGATGTGCCCACCACAGCACACACGCAATCGGCCACTAAGAAAATAAGCATATACAATAGTACAACGGTATCTAGCTCCCGATACGTCTCCATATTTTGTTGATGACACTGACGGATTTTGCATTTGATGCGTGCTCCGTATTTTGTTGATTTACACTTACGGTCATTGTATTTGAAGCGAAAGCACGATATGGTCACCGGACTTCGGAATAAGCTCATCACGGTCACCACATACATTTTGTCGTGCTAACCAACATGTGGTTGGATGGTTAGAGGACAGTGGTTTCTCGAGCCCACCAAGGTTAAAGTCCCGGTGCTCGCATTTATCTTGTATTAATTTTAGTATTTTTCAGCGATGTACGTTCAGTGGGAGGAGACGTTCCACTCGACTACGAGGCACCTATGGTGACTTCGTAAAATCTCAAGATCATATATGCTGGCCCACTCTCTCGAAGGTGCTCATAGGGGTAGGGTTCACGTGTGTGCGCTTATAGCGGTGAGTGCTTGCGCGTATATATGAGCCCTGGCGTCTGTACCATGTTAAACAAATACATGTCATGATTATACTATGACTGGCTCACCTGTACAACTCCATATTTTGTTGATGACACAATCAATTGACCAGTCAAACGACACAACTAGTGTTGCACCATCGGGGTGCGTAACCGTGGGGCCCACCTGTCAGCCCGTATATGAAAGAAAGAAATGGTAGTTTGAGTCTGTACTGTGTTAATAAAATAGGAGTACATTTTAGGGTGATCATACGGTCACTAGCTCACCATACAGCTCCGTAATTTGTTGATAACACGATCAATTGACCAGTCAAACGGTCCACATTCAGCAGCGCACATTACCATAGGGCCCACCCGTCGCCACAGATATGAAGGACAAAAATGGTAATAAACTAGTGGTCGGCGGGTATTCGAAGTTGTAAGACCTCGGTTGGCGGCCACCGCGGTTGGGGCGTTCATTGGGCGATGGGGTGGGATCCCGGAGAAAAGCTCGCCAGGGGGGAGGGGGGCTAGAGGATGGCGGTCGGCGGCGGACCGGCGGTGGGGAGTGGTTTTGGGGAGGCGGGCCGGCCGCGGGCGGCGGGGGCGGACGATTCGGCCGGTTGTGGCTGGCGGCTCGGGGAGGTGGAGTTTGATGATAAACCGGAGGCCCTTGATTTCGTATCCAACGACTGGAAAATCTAATGACCAGAGATGAAAAAGTCAGTCGACTGACATGTAGCCTCACCCCACACGTACACATGCATGCACACAAGACACGAACGCATGTAGGCGTGCAACACTGACACGTACACATAACGTACACACGCACGCATGCTGGTGTGCAACACTGACACGTACACATGCAGTCACGAACACACGCACGTACGCACCCATGCATGCAACACTGAAACACACCCTTGCACGCACGCAACACTTGCACGCCTGCATGCACACAGCACACGACGCAAGACACACGCTCAACCTTTACGTGCATGCACCCTTTGTTAAGGACATGGATTGTCATGGGTATTAATCAATCTTATCTGTGATAAGCAGAACATTGATGTTTGCATCGGCATTTATGAATCAAAACATATCGAACGGGCTATCAACATAGTAGGCTTAACTACATGAAAAAGATGATGTCACACTCAATGAACAATCATCGGTTTATGAAATGCCCGCTTCTGACCGCCCTGGCCCACCAAAGGTTCCTCTGGCAGCGCGCTGCTGCGTTGGGTCAGCGACATGCGTGCCATGCACCCAAAGAGCCCACACGTCAGTGGAAGAACGGCGCGGTGTCCTAGGTCAGAGTCAAGGGCGCCACTCGCGGCACGCCCGGCTGAACACGCCTCCGTGCCGCATTCAAACACCTCCATGAAACCCGCCCGTGTGGAAGCCGAGAAACCCACTCTGGACACACGTCCGTTCGTGACCGGGCCGATGTTAAATGCAACGCCGACCGAGCTCCTCCCGTCCGCCATCTCTTTAATCTCCTATTTAAATGAGGCCAAACGCCGGCCAAGAATCGCACACCTCCGTCGCTCCCCTATCTCCTCCACCATTTTGTCCACTCTTACAATGGCTTACGCAGAGTAGTTATTACGCATCCAAGCCGGCTGGGTAGCCTGCCGGATATGAGCTATGCAGCTCGCTGATCCACCTCCCTCCCCTCGCCCGACGGAGCCAGTTGCCGCCCCAAGCCAGCGCGCGGTTCAGCAACTCGCCGCTGCAGGCCAGCTCGACGAGGAGCGGTGCACGGGCGTCGTTGCTGCCGTCCACGCCACCGCCTCATACTACGTCTCCCATTTCTGTGGCCGAGACTCCCATGCCGGCGGCCGCGCCATGCAAGCAGTGATGAGTCGGTGGCTAGCGCCTCCGCGTCCGCCGCCATCATCGAGGAGAAGTAGAACATGGGAGGCCGCTGCCGCTTGGGTCCCATGAAGTCCACCGCGGAGGCAACGCCGGCGTACACAGCAGGTGTCTTGCCGGATCCTTTTGTTGCGAGGACCTTCGTCGACCCCGCATGGGCTCCACGGAAGAGGTCAATGTCAGGATGAACTCGAGCCGGTGCCGGCCATGGCAAAGTAGTGGCTGGTGATGAACTCGAACCGGTGCCGGCCACCATCATCTTCGGCACCAGCCAATGATGTCAGTTGGGCAGTGGGGAAGCAAGACGTCCTTTGCGCTGAAGCATATACCTCCGGGGCTCCCGGCAGTCCGGTGATCGTGCTGCCGGACATGAGGAACACAAATCGATCGGCGGGCGACCATTTAGGCCAGGTATTATATACATGTGCTGTCCAGAACTAGCACCGCATAGTTCATTTGAATGTAATGAAATCCGTCATGTTTGTGTGATAATCCGGTATTTTGTATGATTTCCGTCGTTGTTTGTATGAAATATCAGTTTGTCTACATGTTTACGTGAATTTCGTCCGGTTGGTAGAGTTGCTGTCATAATGTGTGCGGCTACGGTTGGATGGCGTAATTTGCGGGTCGCCGGTCGGTCTGCGGGCGGCTCGGGCGGCGTTGTGGGACAAAAAAACACACCTCGTGCAAGCTCGTCTCCAACGTGCGCGCTGGAGGATGCATGACAGCATGAGCACCCGAGCCATTCCTCGTTCATCGGTGGCAAAGGCCCCGGTGGACAAAAGGGTCGCCAACATTTTGGCTACCCTGGGCAAGATCCAAACAGCCCCTCCCAACAGATTCAAATCCCTCACTCGCCGTGGAATTTTGCCATGTGTTGTTTTCATGGACTAGCAAGACGCCTATGCATTGCACGGAACATCAAGATGCATTTTTTTACAAACTCCCGCATGCATGCAAGGGAAAATTAATGTCCTCCTTTGCTAGTACCACGAGACAAACACCATTAATATTGCATCGATTAGTGTTAGTGGCCTTGTATATATGCAAATTGTAATTTTGATAGTGGCCCCTTGAATATAAAAATGGAGGGAGAAATATGAGAGATAACGTGAGGAGGAGTGGGGCGTGGTGCCGTGGTGGTGACTGGTGGTCGGACTGGGCGGAGGCATGGGGATGGACGACGCATTATGTCTAGTTTTGTATCTCTCTCACACACACACCCACATAGGTGGGGGACGTGCACGAAGAGAATAGGTGCACGCACGGCGCACGTACTCCTGTCTCTTTCCCAACCACACCCGCGCGGGTACACGGTGGATCTCATTTATGTACGAAAAAGGCAGCCCACGTGGTAATTTGGTACGTGTACTGGTTTTCCACTTGGTGGAGGGAGGATTGTCTACCACGGGTGAACAAACAAATTTCGACTAGACGCATTATGTTAAATTAAAAAAAGAGGCAAACCATGTGGGGCCTACCTTAGAGGCAAGGCTCTATACACTGGAGTACTTTTGATGTGTCCCGTCAACTCGCAGAACGAGGAGAAACTTGCTTAGTGCACTGTCTCCCTCGCCCACGGGCGCGGTGGCTTGCAGGATGAGGTGAAGCTTACTACTACTGTACGCCTTTACGCCCGCTCCCTCGCCCACGCGCGTGGCGGCTCGCAGCACGAGGAGAAAGTTTTACTACTCCCTCCGTTTACTCCTCTTCCCTACTACGTACTACCTCTGTCTGGGTTTATTGGTCCCCATTGTATTTCGTGCCAAATTTTGACCATAGATTAAACTAAGAAAATGTTCACGCATGTCACCAAACATTATATTTTTCAAAACTATGTTCAAATACGAATCCAATGAGATAATTTTTCTTGACATGCATTAACATTTTGTTAGTTAAATCTTTAGTCAAAATTTTGGCACAAACTATAAAAGGGTTTAGAACGAATGCATGAATGACCACTAAATTTCCATAAACTTGTACATGCATTGGTTAGTTTCCTCTTGACACTGCTTGCGTCGGGTGATCTAACGCACCTCGAAATCCAACATGTAATGGTACTACTACTAGTATAGTAGAATTGAGACTCATCAAACGGAAAAACGAATGTTTTTTAGATGAGCCCTATAAACCCTAGTGGGTACGTACTCCGTAAAAAATGATTTTTCCAAAACTAAGTCGCTCCCGTTCATGAATTCTATAGTATACTCCTCCGTCGATGCTCCCTTTCATGAATTCTCTACTTCCTATCACCGACATGTGGGACATATAGCAACCGGGTCGACGTGTCAAGCACCAAATAACAGTGCAGAACAGCAGGGGGACGCACCCCACTTGTACCGGCCCAGTAGTAGTAATGAGCAATGAGACGTCAAATCACAATGCCACACCTTCCCAGATGCACGAAGCAACCATTATTTCACACTTCGGTTCGACATCATCTCAAACCACGTACTAGTATTGCTTCTGCCTCAAGAGGGACACGCGCATCGTCTTGGTACATCATGACACGTGGGACCGCATGACAGGCCATGCTCCCCCGCCGATCGCTCGATAAAATCACCTCATTTTTACTATACTTCCTCCGGATCGGTTTACTACATGGCATTCATGTCGTTCTAGGTTGAGAATTTAACTGGCTATATATATATGTGATGAACAGTGCGCTAGCCTTTTAAAAAATGTATACTTTTGTACAGTAGTACCCCACCATCGATGGATTGCGCCATGGAGCAAAAATTGAAATTTTAAAAAAGGTGGTACATATAGAGAGCGCTCGTCGCCAAATTATGCATATAGTACTATTAAAAAAGCTTGTATGTGCTTAATTGGGGTGCTAAATTCTATTAAAGAAATACTAGTACTAGTATGTACATACTAAAGAGTTAAAGTAACGAGAAGAAACATAACATAGTTCTGCTAGGGGCTCAGCACTACACACCCCTCAAATTAAACTAAGCACACCTGAAATTAAACTATGCAACTAATCCGGTAGACACTGCATTAGAAGTTTACAACCACCATGAGCAACGACACTGCCACCTTACTCGGAGTCCTCGTCCACGTCCTCGACTTCGTCCTTGTCCCTCTTCCTCTTGGCCGATACTTCTTTGCTTGAACCGCCAACTTGGTTGTTGCTCTTCATATAACCCTTGTAGATATTGAAACAAAGGTAGTGTCACACCCTGATTTTCATGGCACAGCACTTAAGCTCTTAATCATGCTAAAATGTGGTTTGACAAAAACTTTTGAGTGTTTTGGACTTTGCTTGATTTGATTTTTGTCTGCTGTTTGCAAGTGCTCTAAAAATAAACTAAATCCTCCAACTCCTATACTTCATCTCCTTGCTCCAAACCCTTGAGCCAATGATCATGCCATGTGTATAGGGCATAAAAATATTTTCTTACAAAAATAATTTGGCCAAATAGTATTTTCAAAATTAGTTTTTCAAAACCCTGAATTGAGGTTTGCACTCGCAAGTACTTAATTAAGGGCAGTAAAAATCTTTCTAAAAATATATTTGACTCCTATTAGATATAGTATTCCCGAAACCACAAAAATATAATTTTAAAGGTTATTTTCCTATTTTATTTATAAGCTTTTTCTTAAGTCCGAAATGGTCTTTAATAGGAAAAATTATTTTATTGCTTCAGAAATATTTGCCAAAATTTAGGGAAACTCATAGGACATATATAGTCCATATATAAGAGTTTCAACACATGGTTATGATCAAAATATTGGTCAAACCCCTCATAAACCCTTTCTGGATATTTCAAGCTTTTGAAATATTTACAAAGGAAATATTCTCCAAATATTCCAACAAAATTCTATCATGTCACATATGACATATTTGGTGATCTTGCCAAGTCTCATGACTTGGAGAACAAGATAGCATCATCAAAACCCCTCAAAACCATTTCTGCCCATTTTGAAGTTTGAGCAACTTTACATTGCCAAACATGTCCAAATGTTCCCAAACCTTGTGAACTTGCTCAAATGGTCTAATAATTCATCTAGACCAAATGGCACAAGTTGGAGAGCAAGTTAACTTGATCAAAGTGCCCCAAAACCCTTTCTGTCCAGAACCATATTTGAACAACTTTGCATTACCAACTCTTTCTCCAAGACCCCAACTTTGGTGAGCCTGATCATGTGACCAAATAAGGCTACCACACCAAGTGGTGCATCAAGGAGAAGTGATTTGCTCAACTAAATCTACACAAGTTCATTTCTGCTAATTTCTAGGGTTTACCAAAGTTGCATTGTCAACTTTCTTCAAATGATCTCCAAATTGGTGGAAGGCCCTAATTATATGTGTCATATCACCCTATGGAGTCTCATGGCTTATGGGGATCATCTACTTGCCCAAACCAACATCAAACACCTTCTGGCAGAATCTCAAAATTCATGTTTTATTCCCTTCCACTAATCTCCATGACTTCTCCTTTTTACCACAGCCCCATCTAGTTCCCCTCTACCTCTTGTGTGCTTCCCTGCCCGAGAGGCAATGACTAAGGGGGGGAGGGCTCCATTTTTCTTCTCTGGACATCCACTTTTTCCTTCCTTTGTCATCTCTCTCTCACCCCTGGCATGTTGCAGAGCATCCAAAGCTTCTTTCACCTTTGTTTATCCCCCTGCAGCAACTGAGACACAAGTGGATCGCTGGCAAGCTGCAAAGCCATGGTGCCGCCATTTGCATGCTCGAGCGCCTGGCAGGCGTTCGACTGCTGACGCCTGGCCCCCGACCACCTCGAGCCTCCCCTCGCGCCAGCGATGCTCCTCGACGCCCACAACACGACACCGAGCTGGCCCCTCCTCCTTCTCCTCCCCGCTGCCTCCTTTCAGACGCGCCCGGCCGCCCGAGAGCTCCAATGGGCATGCTCACACGCTGCGCGCCTCGACACTCCCCCGCCTCCTTATCTTCCCTCCCTAGCCCTCGACCAACCCCACGAACACCCCAGACATACCCACGCTACCCGTGACCTCCAGAACGGCTAGGAGCTCGCCAAGACGAGTCCACGGCACCTCTCAAGCCGCTCCAGATAGGGCCACCCCGAGCCTTATCATGTCTCAAACTGCTCTCTCCCCCTCTCGATCCTCCTCGACCGACCCACGGCTCTTCCGTGCCCTCCTTGCACCTCCATGGTCGGAGCAGTGCCGGCCGCCACTTAAATTGTGGGCCTCGACCCTCTCTCTCTTCCCAGAACACTCCCGCACCCTCTCATCACCATCACCAACTCACCCTGCGGCTCCATCCCTCCTCCTCGTGCCTTCCTTGCTGGGCCGAACCCCGCCACCGCCTGTCCTCGCCTGCCGAGGCCTCGCCGCCTCTGGCGCCTCCTCGGCGAAACCGGTCCCCAGTGGATGCGGCCCGCCCTCCCGAAGCTCTCCGGAGTCCGGGCGGTCGCCGGAGGTGGCCGGAGCCACCGAACGGGCGCCCGCAGCGCCGCCCCGCCTCCTCGCTTTCTCTGTCATGGGCGGGAGGAGGGCGACGACCCCGTGGATGGACCCGCAGTCGGCCGACCGCCAGCGGCCCCTCCCGCTTAAGTGAAGGCGCATCAGCCTCTTCCCCGCTTCCCCGCAAGCGCGCTCAAGGAATACGCCGACGCCGCCCCAGCACCCGTGCAGCCGAGCATTGGGCGGCCCATCGCTATCCTTCGCCTGTGCGCAGGATAAGGGTAATGCCTATAATTCTTTTTATTCTTTTCCAAGGGATTGTAAAATCCATAGATTATTTATTCTAAGTCCAAATCTGATGATTCTAATTTCTATAAGTTCATAAAATCATGATCTATCACATGGTGCAACTTGCACATTTTTCCAGAAACTTTTCTTCACAAACATTTATCAAATCTTGTTTTTCTTAATTCTGTGATAATCTTTAGAAAATCACAGAGGGCTCAATATTGATCCAAATGCCATGATTCAAATTCCTAGATGCATCTAAGTTCAAAACTTAGTTTTTGAACATTTTTACTAATACTTTCTGTGTCACCTCAACTAATGGTCTATTTCTTTGTATATAGCCAACTTTGCAAAATCATAGGATATTCATTTGAACTCCAAATCCAGTGAAACCAATTCCTAGATGCTTCTAAAATCATCCTTTGTTAAATGGGTGCCTTTGCTCATTTTTCAAAAATATATTTCTGCACACTTCTAGCAAATCCATAAACCTCTTGATTCCATCATATTGAAATGTTCGGAGATGTCCATTGATCCACTTCCAATGAAATCACTTTGGTCATTCCTCATGTGACCAGAGGTATCCAATAAAAGTCAACTTCACATTTTTAGAGCACATTTATTCATGCCTTTTGTGTTGCTTATTGTGTTTGTTTCCGACGTTAGTTGACGAAGTAGACGGAGTACTTGGAGAAGGACCAGAAGATTTCAAGACTCTGATGAAACAGGCAAGCAGCCCTTTGACCATGACTATGATACCCCTTTATATGCATGTCATTTTTAGCTCTTTATTATCGATGCATCGGAATCATGATGAGATGGTGAACCACGTGGGTTGGTTACCACGATTACTTCCTCGTTGATACTTGCATTGTGCATGGCCCTACCTTCTTATGAGGGTTATGCCGGTGGGAGTAGATAGGATGCAAATGTAGATGCTACGCAAATGGGATGGGTTTGTGCATGGTGAAGGAGGCAATGTGATTTCAAAAGTCTTTTCGAAAACCCCGTCGGGTGCCACTTATGCCCGAGGGAGATGATGAGATGGGTGACCACTTGATGACGAAGTGGTGTGCCAAGGAAGGTGTGTGTTGTTTTCAAAACGGATTGGTCGGAGTTGCACCGCTATTCCAACCTTACATGCGCGACCACTCTACCCTTATATGGGAAAGGGCATTATTGAGTACCTAGTCGGATACTAGCTTGGAGCCCGCATTATTAGTGATGGGGAGAGTTGGTGCTCTCTCTTGGGACGGGTCGTGCTGTAGGGCGGCCATGACCATCTTTATGGGGCACCGGACACACCGCTGGTACCCGTGCGGTGGTATGTGATGGATATGGGAGCAAGGCTCCACGAAATTGTAATGTGAGATGTTGGGCACGGGGTTATCGCTAATCGAGTGGACTCCATGTTAGTGTCGTCTAGGAAAGGTAGTGATCGGTGCTTACCCCGGTACTTGAGGTACCGCTGGTCGTGGATTGACACGAAGTTCCCGGATCTAGTGGGTAAAGTGTGCAACCTCTGCAGAGTGTAAAACTATTCGAATAGCCGTGTCCACGGTCAAGGACAGTTGGGTAACCGCCTTGGGCTACGCCCACTTGTTTTCAAACCCGTGTGTGTGAGATGATGGTGTTGTCTTGGATCAAGTCGAGGACTTGACACGATTAAGATGGGTTGGTGCCTCTCTGCTTTTTATAAATGGGTTGGTGCCCATTCTATTTATGTTGATATCTCGTGACCAGTTCCTATGGTTACTTGAATTCTCTTGATGCATGCTTTATAGGATGTTGAACATGTCCTTGCACTCAAAACTAGCTTTATGCAAAACTTTACCTATGTCATGCATTACTGCACCTTGAACCAAATCATGGGTTGCTTGAGTAGTACATTCAAAGTACTCATTGGCTTGCCATCGTTATTTAATTGACTGGCATGGAAGAACCGGAGTTCGAAGAAGAGTTCTTTGGAGACGAACATGCGAACTAGGTCGTTTCCCAGTCAGAATGCCTGTAGGGTTAAGGCAGATGGCATGGGTTCTACCTATCGACAACGATTTCCGCTGCTCGTGTTTCATTTGATGTTCAGCCCTTAAGGCTTTATCAGTGTAAGACTTGACCATAATGGTCACAATTTGTGTAAGACGGTATGTATGGATGTAAGACTCTTGTTATTCAGCTTGTGTTTCGTGAGCATTGATCTCGGGATCATCAGACACGCAGCATTCGGTGATCACGACTTTTGAGTCGGGGTCCCCACAGGTAGCCATCCATTGCCGCGTACTGGATGTGGTATATATCTAGTACATTCCACTGCCATGCATGACGATGAAACGTGTAATGAGGTTTCTCCAGTTTACCGTACGAAGGATGAACCATGGCTCCTGCCAGGGTCAACATTGATGGATGACGAGAGGGCACCAGCCGATTCTTCTGGAGGTCGAAGGGGTTGCCTACAATGAGGCCTATCCGACGCGGGACTTCTTTGTCGTTCTTAAAGTCTATAGTAACAAATTTGACTGTTTTGTCCTCGAGGAAGTTCTTAAAATCCTGGCACTCAACGTCGGCATGGCATATGTGGTAGACCAAGCATACGTTATGTACACAAACCTGGATCACGGCGGGCTTCTTCCTCTCTTTGTCCTTTAGATCCTTCTCTTGTCCCACGACTGTGGTGTACTCAACATCTAGCCCAGCGACCCACTCATCATGTGAGTTTTCAAACATGCATCTGAAGCGAGAAAGGCATCCTTTCACCGTCGCGGAAGTACGGGTGTAGATGACGTCGAGCTCATCGCCGGTGATGGTTCTAACCTTGTACTCACCGCCGATCGGGGAGATTTGGGACGCCATGGATTTGGGAGGAGGGTTAGGATTAGTGGAACTGCCGTGATGTGAATGGACGGGACGACTAGGAGTGAACCGCCGTAGTATTAAAGGACGTGCGGGAAAGAGTAGAAGCGAACTGCCAGCGTGCGAACGGCAGGGTAGGGGCTTTCCATTCTCCCATGATACGGGCTTCCGAGAGCCCTTGGATCTGAGATCGAATGGTTGCATGGCGTGATTCTAGACCTATGGGTGAATATCCTATCCTGGAGGGTTATTCTTAAAATTTTCAGCAACTTAGCATGCGACCGCTTGATTCAGATCCAAGGGCTGCCAAGAGTCAGTATCATGGTTGCGCCTTACCACCACTATCGTCGCTGCCAAGCTGGTCGCGCTTCTTAGAGATTTAACACGGTGCGTTAGGCTATCCGATGTTGGCATGTCATACATAGTCATCACTTAGTCACTCATACTACAACAAGGTTGGCTATAAGTGTATTTTTTACTCCTCTCTATCTTTTTCAGATTTCCTCCGTCCCATAATATAAGAACGTTTTTTACACTAGCTAGTGTAGTGTAAAAAATGTTCTTATATAATGGGACACAGGGAGTACTAGTATTTATTGCATTTGCCAAGGAGTGACCTCTTCCAATGAAATGGTGTTGCTAAGTTTGCTTCATTTAATTAGCTATAGACTCCAAATTGTCTTTTCACCTAGGTACACGTGCTTAGCACCGTTTCTTCCTTGGGTCACCAAACTAGTCTTTCTCTTCTTGCTTAACTTGCCACATCAGACTTTATGCCTATGTGGCAAGCTTAAGCACTTGTAGGAGCAAGTAAGTACAATAGTGTGCTTTACATGGCATTTTTGCATATGTGGAGGAAAGAGAGGCAAGGAAAAAGTGGAGAAGTGGGCTCTCATGCAAGAGCCAGCCTCTACTACTACATGGTGGAGCATTGGGAGAGGCACCTGTATAGAGGTGGTTAGGAATCGGGAGACTCACGCCGGTCGAGCAATCGCAGCTTAAAATGATAATGGCAAGTCAAATCATGGGGCCCCACCTGTCCAGCAGTAACTCGCGGTCAAATCACATAACCCTACGTTTGCAGCAGCCTACTCCCTCGTCTTCTCGCATCTCTGTCGAACCGACTAGGTGGAACTGCCCCGCCTACCGCGTAGGAAAAGCCCCGCCCTCCACTTTTAAATACAACTTCTCCCTCCGTTTAGGTGAGTAAGTCATCTTATGAAATCCAAATAATCCCAAAATACTAAGGCGTGGTGCATTAACTTCTACCTCGTTTCTTGTTTCTTCACATATCAACCAATAAGAATCCAATGATATACTTTTTGTGAGATAGTAACTCATATTTAGTTAGTCAAATGGATGACCTAGAACTACGTGTAGGCCCTATAAACCGAGACGCCTACAAATAAAAAACCGAGACGGAGAGGGTAGTTCAAAGACGATCTTTTAGATCAATATAGTCGGGATTCACCAAGGAGCAAAACCAAGTGGTAGGCTACTCCTGTCATGTTGGCGTAGCAACTCAAGCAGGGCCAGTCCGCACACGAAATGGCGACACACTTAATAGGACCCCTTTGGCAGACATGTGGCTCATCCACTGTCTTGTTCCACATGCGATGCACCAAATTATAGTTCGGAGCAGCGGTTGGAATTGGAGGCACCCCGGTCGTAGCGCCGCAGCAGTAGAAAATGAGTGATGAGGGGTCAAATCACAAAGCCCCCCTTTCCCGCATTAAGCTGGACGGACGAAGCAACCATCATTCCACTCTAGCGCGCAAGAGCATAGAGAAAAGAGAAAACAATGATGCATGCGGCAGCTACCTAGGGCACCCTAGGGTAGGGGTCTCCACTACAGATCCTTTTTTATTGAAAGTGCCTCCACTACAAATCGGCTTCTCCCTCGTCATCTTGAAGAAAACCGATGATGAGTGCGGCGGTAGGGTTTGTAGGAGTACTACGGCGTGTGGGGCCATGTCATAGTAAATGGGTTCGACTCGACGCCTCAAATATGTGTGGGCCGCTTGGTTTTACGGGAACGCGGCAGCATTTTGTGTTTGGGGACCGGTGGAGATATAGCACGTACAAAAAATTGTGGACCTAGGTTCTACTGAAAGGCAATGATGCATGGGCCTTGCATTTTGATATACCCAGGGCCGCGTGAAATTTTCTACTCTACTCAAAACTAGTAAGGTACACATGTATTGAACGCATGAGATTTTGAAACCAAATTATGAATAAATACACACTATAGCATGTAAAGCTTTGAGTCATATATGCATGATGTAGATGTTCGTTTAGTTCTTATATTTCATCTCATTCAAAATCAATTAGTTTTATAAAAATGTTAAGATTCATGGGGTTGTGCATTGTAAATCATAAAGTAAAAAACAAATAATGGCAATTCATTTAGAAAAAAATAATCAATTATGATACAGAAGATTCTAGAACAAAGGAGAAGTGATTGTTTTTTGAGGTTTGTGCATTATGCTTAAGTTAAACCATGGAGTCTTCTAAATTGTACATGTGGCAGATCTGGTGGAATGTTTGATGATATCCAACGGCCAGTAGTGCTTGGATTTGCCCATCTCTGCACTGTCGGGTTAGCTTCATCCAGCGACCATCTTTCAAAGTTATTGGCACACTATATAGTTCTTGTGCCATAGTTGCATGTTTTGGAAAAAAGCTACTAGTGGGTTGTACTATCTATTTAGGAATAGAAGATGTATACATGGAAGTTGTAGGGAAAGAGATGACATGGAGGATCTCAATTCCTATGAGTAGGGATTGGAAAAGAGATGTCATTTCGTTCACATCATAGGAACTTTTCTATTGAATCTAGAGATGACATGTATCTCAATTCCTATGAGGAGGGATTAGTAAAGAGATGCAATTTGGTTCATCTCATAGGAACTTTTCTATTGAATATACGCTAATGTTTATTTTCCTTTGAAATTAAGGGAGTACAGGAATCCATTCATATGAACCAAGTGGCTCTAAAGCTACAGAAATGATATCATGTTTATTTCCTTTGAAATGTAGAGTATATGAATCTATTCCTATGAACCAATTGGCTCTAAAGGAAAACATCCTATAAAAATCATATCATATAGAGTTCCTATGATATTCCTTGACACTAAATGATGGTTGAAGTTGCTGCAGGTGATACGATGGTCTTTCTTTGTAGACTCCTCACCCATCTTAAAAGTTACCTCTCGAAGATGAATGAAATGATATATACAGGGTATTCCACATGTGCAATTTGGTACACGAAAACTCAGTAAAAGTTTGCGAGGTTCTAATTTTCAATAAAGCTATATGCACTGCATTTCGGAACGGAGGGAGCATACGACAGTTGCTAACACTCACGTGGAATATTTGTGTGTAGGAGGAGTGGCTGTTCTGTTAAATGACATGGCAAAACTGACACTATCGGATGCCGATCTAACGGTTCTTACGGCGTTCGTCAGGAAAAGGCTTGTGGCGAACGTTTGTCAGATAATGATTATACGGACACATGCATTGCATTGATACGTGCCCCCCCTCTCTCATGCACACGCACCCTCACGAGTCACAACTCTCCCGAGTCGTCTCGCAGACTCGCACGTGGCACCCATCGTCTATCTGCAGGTAGACGTCAGGCACATATGTGCTCTTCACACCCTACCCTCAGAACTTCTAAAAAACAAAAGATGGCACGCAGATTTTATTTTAGCTCACACGTCACACACTTATATTATTACTCTTGCGGCGAACGTTCTTTGGGCATAGTATATATTGTACTCTCACGAAGAGAAGCGGTGCACGCACGCACTTGTTCTCTCACACCCACTCGTGGGTACACGTAGGAGCGCATTTTTTTAAGCCGGTACAACAAAATCACTCCACTATATATGAAAGCAGGAGCCTTAGCGCTTGCTTTACTAGGGTTCCTCTCGTTCACTCTCTCATGCACTCCAGATCTAAGCAAGACATAGGTGGCCACACACACTCTCTCAGTTCACGGCTGGTCATAAATCCGGCCGGACAACCTCAACCGAGGCAGGGGGTGTAGGTGCAGCGTTCACACTGTCGTCGGCGGCGAGGGAGGAGACCAATGGCTGCCCGCGCGTCCCGATCAGCGGCCCTACCGTTCTCTCCGAGAGAGCGCCGGCTCGGGAGGGCCTCTGACCCCTTCTTCCTCCCTGCGGTATTGTGGCCAAGATGCGGCCTCCCGACGCCGTCTTTGCCACATGCCAACGACCCTCAGGTATATATTCCTTCGAAACCTGCCTTGCTCTACTGCCCCAACTCTTCCCCTTTCATGTGGATCCTTTTCTACTTTCGTCCGCTGTTCCAAAGCCACCTAGACTTCTACTATTATTAGAAGTAAAGCTAGTTCATACAGTCAACTCAAAGCATTGGTTCAAACAGGGAAGAAAGTGGGAAAGCTTTAGCATGAATCTAGGACTTGGTTCTAAGAGGAAACGGGGGAAAGTAGTAACATCTGTCACTGTTTAAATAACCGTATTTCGTATTTGCACAAACAGGATGTCTGTCTCCATATCGTTTCGGGATGTCTGTCTCCGTATCGTTTCTATCCGCGCAATCAAAAGCACACATCTCAGTTTTAGTACAACTGTGCAAAATGAGATGGCTATCCCTCCTTGCCGTCGTCTAACCTCCCGTCTTCAAGGTATCCCTACATTGGTAGTAACTAAGGTAGAATGACCAACGCAATCTAAAAGAAGCTGATTTGTATGTTTTACTTCTTGATTGCAGTGCAGGGACCAGCGAAAACAACTGCATCCTAGTCCGGAATGCACTTTCTACCAATTCATCCATGGAGCGAGGACTAGCTGGCATGGCTGCACGGCGGTTTTTTGGACAGGTGCGCGTACAAGAGGCATTGTGGTCTACTTATTTTAGCAAATAGCGGTGCTTAAATTTAGTGGAATTCACAAGAATTTCACTGGTCAAGATAATCGCATGGTTCAGTTCAGCATTCCAAATGAGACCACAATTATAATTGGTTATTCGAATGAGAGAACCTAACCTCGGATGGTGGAACAAGAAAACCAGAGTGAACTCCAGAAATTTAAGCTCGCCGAGGACCTTCGCCGAGAAGCCTTGCTTGTTTTTTTCCTGATTTGTAAACCTTCTCACAACTTTGTCTTTTGCTGTGAACTAGTATATGTTTGTTATGTTCTATGAATCATTGAGATGTATAAAATTGCTTAACTTATGCTTTTCAAGATTTTTATGAAGACGAGTTTAATGTGAGTGTTCCACATGAGCGCTGGACTAGCGTTGAACGTTTGGAATTTATTACATTGTGGCCTCAATTAACTGCATGAACCACTGTAACAAGATACATAGTTGCTTATATGTCAGACAGCAGATTGTTGATTGTTAGCTGGTCGATAGCCTAGTGTTGAAGCAAGCTGAGCCAATGTGTCGTGTTTTGCACAACTGCTTACAAGTGGGGTAGCACCAACAGTGTTTACAAGTACTTATGTATACATCGGCGCACGGTTCTCGAACGATTTCTCTATTTCATCAAAACACACACTGCTCGTATGATAAACCGTGAAAACTTATGTCTTACCATGCCATATTCATGAAAAAACTAGTGAGGACGCATCTGGTTCGGTAACAATTACGATGGTTCTCACATGATTCACGGGCACACAAAAGTAGCAGCAGTTCCCATAGACGGATTCAAACAGAGTACTAGCCCCAGAGGGGTCGATAACAGGCAAGGTTCGGATAATTAGACACAATCCAAACTACTATTAAACACTAGCTGGGGCAACTATTGCATGCCTCGATCTAATTTGGGCTGGACACAAGACGGACCTTGCCATGAACATCATCGAGGACATCCCACAGCAGCTCAATCCTGTGAACCTTCATGAAGACAACCTTGTGGCCTTGCCACTAATAAACTTGTTTGTGGAGGCATGCCACGTCATCTTCCTATGTAAGCTTGACAAGAACAGTATGCCTCACAAACGAAGGAGTAGCTTTGAACTTCTTGTGCTTCAGTACATCCTGGACAACACGCCTGACAACAGTGAGGCTGGAATACAACTCTTCATTGGTATAACCGCAAATGGCTTCCAGGATCCAACAGCCTAAGAACTCTGTTTTCCCAGTGCGTATATTCAGGTTGTATGCCTCATAGCGAGTGACATGCACAACAACATAATCCTTGTCTGCATCAGTGCTCTAATTGAAACAGAAACAAATTCTGAATTACTTTTCAGTATAAGAAACACAAGTTATTTAAACCACTATGTATAGCATGGCATCGAAGCTAATAAAATTTTGCATTATTAATCACCACATACTTCCTTTTCTAAAAAAAATCACCAGATATTTAGATGAAAAACCACAATTGAGATCGGCAAAGAAGGAAATCACCTTGGGCTGCTCAGCGGGGGGGGGGGGGACACATCCTCGAAGGGGGAAAACTGCTCCTGTAGTGCCACGGGGGCTGTAACCTCCAACGGGGCGTTGACCATCTCAGTAGTGGCCATGAGCATATCTGGGGTCGGCTCGGTGGTTGCCTCCATCTTCTTGGACCTCTCTGTCTCGTGGGGATCATCCTCCCGCGTCTGCTCCAATATCGGCAGATCTTTGCCTGGTTCTCCTTGGTCCCTCATGAAACTGACGAATACTAGGAGACCACTGAAAGTAAAACACAATCGCAATGACAATGAAACAAAAAAGAGAGTGAGGATCGGTTACTTCTTTGCAAAAGTTCTTTTTTTTCTCTGAACGAAAATATACCAACATCACGGATCCGCTTACCTTCCCTTCGTTGGGAGAGAAGAACAGTGGCAGATGCGAGTGTTGCCTTCGTTGGGAGAAAGGGATTCAGCGAAGAGTGAAATGATGGTTGCTTCGTCCGTCAAACTTAGACTGCAGGGAGGTGGGGTTTTGTGATACGACGGCTCGTTACTCCCGTGCTACGACCGGGGTGACTCTCCGCCTGCATACTGCCTTCTAATTTGGTGGATGGCAATTGGGCCCGCGCGCTGCATGGCCCGCATGTCGGTGAACAAAAGTATAACGGCATTCAGTAGATGGAGACGTTTCAGTGACCTAGGAAGAGCCAGAAGCGGTAGAGTGTCTCCACTGTACTAGTAGTAATTGTTTTTCCGGTAGTCTGAGAGTGTCTCTCTTGTACTAGTAGTAATTGTTTCTCCGGGCCCAAGACAAAACAGCCAATCCACACTAGTAAATAGTAAAATCAATTCAAAAGGCGCTACCCACACCCAAAGACACCGCCCCCCCAAAACCTAGGTGCTCTTCTTCCTCCTCGCTCCCACCCACCTCACGCCAGCCGCTCCACTCGCACCCCCAAATTCCTCACCTCACTCCTCAGAAAACCCCAGCTCCCTGCTCTTCCTCACTCCTACAGAAACCCCCAGCCCCCCTTCTTCTTCGCTCACTAGAACTAGGCTCGCTATTCGTTACTCGCTCAAATCCGTGAGCTGACGCGACGCCTTGAGGAAAATGGAGTCGGTTGACCCCAGGGCGCGACGCCTGTTGTAGATCCCTTTTACCCGGCAAAGACGGGAGAAGCGGTGACCCGCCCCACCGGATCCCGTGAACTCAGAGAATCTTGGGTGGACCGCATCAGCAATCTCCCCGGACGCCGTCCTTGGGAGATCATCTCGCTTCTCCCACCTAGGATTGCTGCCGCACCCAAGTCCTCTCAATTGGTGGCGCCCTCTATGGCGCCCGTGCTCCTTAATCTCGATCGTCAGCTATCTCTCTTCAATGATTTTGAAATCCCCAGAGACATCATCTCCTCCCACTGTGGCTCCATTCAAAGCCTCTCATCCCGTCATGCTACCCGAGCAAGCATACTATGCCCCGCACGTGGGCCTGGCTGAAATCCTCAATTCACAGAACTACAGCTGCTTGAGTTCTACTATTCCCCGAAATCACATACCACATACCGAACGCCATGAACTTGTGCCTCAAAGACCGATGTCCATCTCATGGTTTTCTCCTCTCTCCACACCGCCACCTTTGCATGCAGGCTACCTACCGCATAATCTGGTACTAAACCTTCGACTCCCATTTCTCAAGAAACTTTCACTTGTGCGGGTTCAGATATCGGAGGCCTCATTGCACAAAGATCATCCACTCCTGTTGCCCTGCGCTAGAGTGCTTGGTGCTTGTTTTCACAGCTTAGAATCGGTTGTCTCCAAATAAAGTCGCCTAACCTTGTAAGAATTGGAATTTCTTTTGTGGAAGGCAGCTCATCATCCAAGATGCCCTTCACTTCAAAGGTTGATCCTTGATTCTAGTTATTCACCATTGCAAATAACCGTCCTCTCTCATACCTAAATTGGAGACCTTGGGTGTAATACATGATCTCTGTGCTCATTCAATATGGTGTTTGGCTCCACAGTTCTGCGGTACTTTATGTTATCATCTACACTTGTAACCATAAGCTGCATTTTAAATTTCTCAGATAATTTATATATCATCTTGGAGTACACATTTTGTACTAATATTATGTTCTATGCTCAATGAAGAGTTTCTCCATGGATGGCCTATCAATGGTGCAGGATTCTCACAAGATCTTATATATCCAAATGAATAGTTTTGATCTGAACAAGATTATTGGCTTGCTGCAATGTTTAGAACGCCCGGACACACCGCCGGTGGTCGCATTCTCTGGCGGATCTAGAATGGCGCAAGACAGATCAATACTAGTCTTTTCTGCGACTTTGTCCTCACTGCGTGCGCACTCCGGAGCAACTTCGGTCGGTCACCCATCCTGAAACTACTCCAAGCTGAGCACGCTTAACTTTGGAGTTCTTTCCGAATGGGCTCCGGAAAAGAAGGAATTCCTTATTGATATGAGTAGTCTATCATCCCTAATAAGCCGTGCTATTACATACACCCACACTCGAGGAACCGACGTCCTCGTCGGGCCACGAAAACGCTCCTCTTGGCACATACATCATGCATCCAGTCCGCACATGTGCCATGCCGTGCCACGACGGGTCACAAACGCCATGAACAACATGACCGCAAGACTGTTAGCAAACATCCGTGTAACATGCGGGGTCGGCTCGATACCAACTTGTAACGCCTCGAGACACCCGCCGGTGGTCGTTACTCTGGCGGGATCTAGATCGGCCCCACAGATCAATACTAGTCTTTTCACAAGACTTTGTCCTCACTGCAGCGCACCCGGAGCATAACTTCGGTCGGTCACCCATCCTCAAACTACTCCAAGCCGAGCACGCTTAACTTTGGAGTTCTTTCCGAATGGGCTCCCGAAAAAGAAGGAATTCCTTTTTGATATGAGTAGTCTATCATCCCTAATAAGCCAGGCTATTACAAATGCTTTCCATGTTTGGAGAAGTTGTATATAAAGGTGATAATTTCATGCACATTGGAAGCCCACATATAGTGTACTAGAATTAACCGTTTAGCTGTTGCTCTTTTGACACTCTTCTTTTAGACCTTAACTGTTTTAGGCAACAGGACGGGGTAAGAAAGTTATTACCAATCGGTGGATTCATAAGCATCGGGATTTTCTCACTTCTCATGAGATTCGATTGAAGACAATAACGCTAGAACGATATGTAGCCAATCGTGCAAACACAAGATTTGTCACATTCTTCCTGCTGAATGCGAGGTTACTATTGTCCATCAGGCTTAAGTTTATTAGCAGCATGGTTTTGACGGATGGGTATGTCGAAGAGCAAAAAAAGGAGTTTCGTGGGCAAAAGAGCTTCGAACGTGCGGGCTTCTATTTACAACATATTGTGGTCATAATCCAAGAAATTTTACGACCCAGATGTTCATTCTATGGACTGACCAATCCATTTTATCGTGGATGCCAAAACAGTCTTTGGAGTTAGATGTTGTTGCCCTTTTCAATCTAGTTTTTTTGTAAACCTGATGAACAATCAACCCTCGTGCTTTTGTACAATTTGTAAGCTGGAGTTAGATGTTCCTACCCTTTTCAACTTGGCTGTGACTGTCATATTTTCTTTGAAACAAGGCAAATGGCTTGCCATTCGTTTAATTTGAGTGAAATATTGTAACAAATTACAACCAAGGGAAATAACATCACTCACGCCGGCTGCTTGAGCTCACTGTGCATTACAGAAGCCAAGTGATTATCCCCCACCAGCACCCACAAACTTATTTCAAACTAGTACATCCAATGGGATGTAAATTTTCATAGGAAAGGCTGCATGACCGTGACAGGTTTGGATTCTGACATCTCTTGTCTTCTTCTTCCTCCAGCCGCCCAAACCAAACCACCCCATCGGCTCCGCCTGCTCCTGCCTCCCATGGTCGGCTCAAGCCCCTCGCCTGCCCTACCGACGCATCCTCCAACGCTGGCGCCCTTCCTCTATTCCCCACACGCCCCGTTATTCTCCGCGACGCCAGCCCTAACACGCACTGCGTGCTCGAACCAGTCAACCTCAGATTCCCCTCGCATGCGACTTGACCGGCGCATCTTCAACGGCTCCTGTTTGTTCCGTCCGAGGCCTCGCCGTTGTCCCCCACCTTGCGGCCTTGGTTCGCTCGCCGTGTGCGGTGCGCCGCCCTCTTGCGTTGTCAACGTCGTCAACAACCGAGAGGAACAAGGAGATGACTGTACGTGGAGAGGATGACAGTAGGGACCCACCAGCGTCATGGCAGTATGCAAGTGCCTCTATTGTACAAGCCCAAAAATATGGTTCCTCCTAATGGTTGGACATCTGGGGCTCACGCCATTGTCAACGTAGTCAATAAACGAGAGAATTACACTACGAGCGGCTAACACCAGGGACCCAGCAAGTCGCGCATTTTTTTCAGGAACAAGCAGTTGTTATTTATACTAGTTTTAGCGACGGATCAGGGTAACAACGGGGCTATGCGGGGGCTGTTGCCCATCTAGCCAGGGTTTTATTTATGTTTAGCACATCTTGAGCCCAGTTGTGTCTTTTCTTGCTGAAAATGGCGAGCCCAGTTCTATTTTTTTAAAGAAATACCCAAACAAGGCCTACTTGCTTTATCGGCCCTGCTGGGCTGCAAATCTTTCAAGATGATGAGAGCTTCATTCGGTATGCCCGAAATGGCACAGACATTTTTAAAACACATCAAACCGGAATTAGTTTCAATTTTTTTAATTACAAGATCTTAAATTCCATTGATTTTTATGCGTGGACAATTATTTGGATTTTATATTTATATAAATTATTTTTCAAAATAGTTTGAATGTGAATTGATATTTCTGGATTAAAAACAGTTGACCGCACCGAAATATGCAAAATTTCGTATACTTTTTAACCGTGGCCACAATATGGGGTGTAATGCTAACAAAAAGAAGATGGGCTCCAAAAAAATCTTCAGGATTAGCAAATGGGCTGTACATTATTAGAAATAATGGCAGATGGGCTGTATGCTGTTTTCCACAAATTTGAGGCTGACTTGTGCGCCTCGTACAGGTTGACGCGTATGCTTTCATAAAAAAAAGGTTGACGCACACGCAACGCCCTGTCAACTTAGTCAACACATGAGAGCAGTGACTGTTGGATGTCCATCCAACGGCTGTCGTGCTTCTTCAATCTCTGCTCTTCATGCTCCAGCCGCTCAAACAAGCGCCGGCGGGATTGCCTGCTCCCTCCTCCCGCGGCCGACTATGCTGTCGCGCTGGCCTCACGGCCCCACCGTACTCCCATCGCTGGCCTCGCCATCCCTCTACTCACCCACACATGCTGTTATTCTCCGGTGACGGTAGACGAACCAGTAAACCCTCGTACTCCTCCATGTGGGAAACAACTGCGGAGTATTCCCTGGCTCCGTGTCGTTCCCTTCCTAGGCCTCGCCGTCATCCACCGCCCGGGTGCTCTTGGCGCGGCCTGGTCAACGTGGTCAATGAACGACATCCATCGGAAGTGGACTGTACGTGGAGAGGCTGACAGCTGGGTCCACGACCGCACGCAAGGAAATGCCTCCTTATTAAGCGCAAAATAATGATTCCTCCACCTGACAGCTAGGACTCACAGGAAGGGCCTCAGATTTAAGTAAAAAAGGTTCCCCCACGACAGTCGACCCACCAGCTATATCTTCGCACGCAAGGAAGTGCCTCCTTATTACGCCCAAAAAATGAATACCCTCGCTAGCCGGGACCCACCATATTGTTGGGCTGACTTAGGGCCTACTAAGTTGACGGGGATGGAGGGCTTTGTCAACTTAGTCAATACTCTAGTGATCGTATGATGTCCATCCAACGGCCATAGTGCTTCTTCAACCTTTGGTCTTCTTGCTCCAGCTGCCCAGCAAGCGGCGGCCGTCAGGCTTGCTCACCGCCTCCTGTGGCCGGGTCAGGCTACCACCTGCTGCTGCCTCCCGTGGCCCGGCTCCGCGTCGTCCCCTTCCTAGGCCTCGCCGTTGTCCACCGCATGGTGCTCTCGGCGCGGCGTGGTCAATGTGGTCAACGACCGACTTCCATCGGAAGAGTATCAGACGGAGAGGCCGATACTGGGTCCACTGCAGCCGCAAGGAAGTACCTCCTTATTACGCGGAAAATAATTATTCCTCCACCCGACAACGGGGACCCACCAGACGGGCCACCAGTATTTTGCGAAAAAAATCATTTGCCCCTGACTGCTGGGACCCACCGGACGGGCCACCGTATTACGCGAAAAAAAATGTCCCCCCCGCTGTCAGCTCGGACCCACCGGAAGTGCCTCCTTATTACCCACAAAAAAATGAATACTCCCCCGGCTAGCTGGGACCCACTTGTGGGCCTACTAAGTTGACGGGGACGAAAGGCTTTCTCAACTGAGTCAATATGAACGATTCTAGCTCTAGTGACCGTACGATGTCCATCCAACGGCCGTAGTGCTTCTTCAACCTCTCGCCTTCTTGCTCCAAATTACCCAAGCAGCGCGGTTGTGCCGATGTTCCTGCCTCCTATGGCGGGGTTGTGCTCCAATGAGGCCTCACCGCCTTACTATTCCCACACTGCCAAGGTTCGCGGGCGACGGCAAGCCTCACACCGCAGCCGAACCAGTGAACCTCAGACTTCTCTCCGCTGGCTTCCACCGTCGCTTCTTCCTCGACTCCGCGTCGTCCCCTTCCTAGGCCTTGTCGTCGTCCACCGCCGTGGTGCTCTCCGCGCGGCGTGGTTAACGTGGTCAAGGAACGACTTCCATTGGAAGAGTAATATATGTGGAGAGGCTGACAGCTGGGTCCATGGCCACAGCCCATTTTTTTGTGATTTAACCAAGTAAGTCGCTTTGTCAGGCCTGTTGGGCTACAAATCTTTCAAGACAAGGAGAGCTTTCATTCGGCTGGCCAAGAAAATGGCCCATCAGTAATGAGAAATGGGCTATACATTTTTAAAACACATCAAACCGGCAATTAGTTTCAATTTTTTCTTCATTTCAAGATTTTAAATTACATTAATTTTTATGCGTGGAGAATTTGTTGGATTTTATATTGATATACATTTATTTTTAAAATCAGTTTGAATGTGAGTCAAAATTTCAGGATTAAAAACAGTTCGGACCGCACCGAAATATGCAAAATTTCAGATAATTTTTAACTGTGGCCACAATATGGGTTGTAATGCTAACAAAAAGAATATGGGCTCCAAAAACCTTAAGAATTAACAAATGGGCTGTAAATTATTAGAAATAATGGCGATGGGTCAGTATGCTGTTTTCCACAGATTTGAGGCTTTCCTAAAAAAGGTTGACGACAGCAAAGTGATGGTTGGATGTCCATCCAACGCCGTCGTGCTTCTTCAATCTCTCGCTCTTCTGCCCGCTCCAAATCAAACAAACATGCGCCGACGGACTGCCTACTCCCTCCTCCCTCATGGTCATTTCAGGTTGCCATGCAGTCTCACCGCCCCACCATACTCCCATCATCGCCTAGCCATCCCTCTACTCACCCACACTGCTGTTATTCTCCGACGACGGGCAGATTTAACCAAGAAACCCTCATACAACAGATTCCCCTCCGCGTGGGAAACAACTGTCGAGTCTTGCCTGCCTCCGTGTCGTCCCCTTCCTAGGCCTCACCATCGTCCACCGCCCTGGTTCTCTCGGCGCGGTGTGGTCAATGTGGTCAATGACCGACTTCCATCGGAAGAGTACTGTGCGTGGAGAGGCTGACAGCTGGGTCCACGGTCGCAGCAAGGAAGTGCCTCCTTATTACGCACAAAATAATTATTCCTCCACCTGGCAGCGAGGACCCACCGGATGGGCCACCGTATTTCGCAAAACAACATTTCCCCCCTGACTGCTGGGACCCACCAGCTACATCTTCGCACGCAAGGAAGTGCGTCCGCAAAAAAACGATTCGCCCCAGATGCTTGGGACCCACTAGCTACATCTTCGCACGCAAGGAAGTGTGTCCGCAAAAAAAACAAAACGATTCGCCTCGACCGCTGGGACCCACCAGCTACATCTTCACAGTAAGGAAGTGCTCGATACCGGACCCACTGGTCAAGCATACGAAGCGTTGTCATTCTGGTCACGAACGTGTATGTACATACTGGTGGATGTAGAGGCGCGCATGTGTCGTAGTAGAGGCGCGCACGTAGCATGTACACGTACGTACAGCGGCGAGGGTGCAAGAAAGAAAATACGGCCACGTATGTGTACATACGGGCGGGGTCTCGAACGCCTACTCGCGCATACGTACATGGCTGGGTCGGAACGGAGAAACAATGTCGTCGTCATGTTCATGGGGAGCCTGGGTCGGCTGGGTCGGAGCGGAATGCATGGTCGTGTCCATCAGGAGGGCTTGGATGGAACAGGCGATGGAAACGAGGCCTGGCGTACTGTAGAACGGAGGAAACAGACCTCCTACGTTCGGAACGGGGTCTTGTTGATCGGGAGGGGTGTGGCATACCGCAAAACGGACAAAACGGACCTCCTACGGTCGAAACGGTGGTCCTGTTGCTCAGGAGGGGTGTGGCGTACCGCAAAATGGACAAAACGGACCTCCTACGGTCGAAACGGGGGTCCTGTTGATCGGGAGGGGTGTGGCGTACAGCAAAACGGACGAAACGGACCTCCTCTGGTCGAAACGGGGGTCCTGATCATCGGGAGGGGTGTGGCGTACCGCAAAACGGGACTCCACAGGATACCGCTCATCTCCACCGTCGACCTCCTCCATCCTCCACTTGCCACCGCCGACCTCCGCAGCCTCCACGGGCTCTGCTCATCCAGCCTCCACTGCCGCTTACTCCACCGCCACAGCTTCAACCACCCCTCCACCGCTTCATCGCTCATCCAGCCCTCCAAATCTCATCGCTCATCCAGCCCTCCACACCACAGGGTCCTATTCAACCACCTCTCCACGGCCACCCTCCACCGTCTCATCGCTCATCCAGCCCTCCACACCACGGGTTCCTGTTCATCCCGAGGCAACGCCACCGCTCGCTGTTCATCCAAAACCCCCCGCAATGCTCACTATTCATCCAATCGATCGGCTTCAGTTAGCAGGAGTAGCGAAGGAATCGCTCCATCGGGTTCAGTTAACAACCATCGATCGATCACTTGGGTTCAGAACGCTGTGCTGTCGTAGTGCAATCGCCGGTTCTTAGGAGCCCAACGCCGCCGGTTCGCTAGAGCCACCGCCAAGACACACGCGTACACATTCAGACGAGAGAAATGCGCATTGCTCTCCCACCGTAACCGACAACTCCCCGAAATTTTCCTCCCCCTTGCTTCTACCACGGTTTTTTCCATCATGGAAGGCCCAAAGAATGTCATGCAGCTGCATCTCCGGCCCGCCCAGGACGAAAAGCCCATTTTCTGTCATGATTTTTTGTCATAGAAGTAGGAGCCCACAACATTTATGATGATACCGGGATTTATCACAATTATTGTCATAGAAGTGTCATATGTATGACATAAAATTTTTTCATTCGGCCCAAAATGTCAGGGATGCGTCTTTTTTTTGTAGTGGTGCACCCTTGTCGGTCGCCCGATCCAGTAACCAAAAAATCAAAGCCCATTACGGGGCGCGGAACCGTCCTAGAGGGATGGCTCGATAGGCCATGCAAAATACATGCAACACCGGATAACATACCAACCCACAGCCTTAGAGCATGTTGGATACTCCAGCAAGTGGCCAAAAGCGGCGAGGATCTCCTCATCAAAAATACCGCAGAGCAACATCCCATGGAAGACAGCAACCATACGGTGCTGACAGTCTTCGAGACTTTCGCCTCAAACAATAGGCTCAAAAGGGCGCTCCACGGCCTCGCCGAGTTCTGCCAAGTTGCAGCAATAAACCCCTGGAACGACACGACATAACTTTCAATGCCAGTGACGAACCAAAATTCAGAACAGTCCGGGCACCCGCCGCATTGGTCCTCAGTCCAATTGTGGACGGTTTTTGGCTTACCAAAGTTCTCATGGACAACAGCAGGGGACTAAACCTCATTTATGAGGAAACTCTCAACAAAATGGAAATAGACAGGAGCCGCATTGAGAAAAGCAGCACGACCTTCCAAGGAATTATTCCCAGCCGGGAGGCACGGTGTGCGGGAAAAATAACACTCAATGTGGTATTCGGCACGCCGGAGAACTATCGGTCCGAAGAGATAACCTTCCAGGTGGCCCCTTTTAATAGTGGATATCACGCCCTTTTAGGGCGAGATGCATGAAGCTCAACATGCCCGGGCCTAATGGAATCATCACTCTCGCCAGTGATCCATACATAGCCCTCCGCACCGAAAACAAAACCGCCGCCCTAGCCTTTGAGGCATTATCTAAAGCCCTCGCAGCCGAAGAATTGACTGCATTGCGCTCCACGGTGGATAGAGACAACGTGATACTCGACAAGTGATCCAAATCCACCTCCTTCAAACCAGCAGACGAAATAGTCAAATTCCAGGTCCATCCAACGGACTCTACGAAGACAGCATCCATCGGGGTACAGCTGGACCCCATGGTTGACGCTGCACTATGGGTGTTCCTACGCAAAAACTGGGACATATTCGCCTCGCACCCTTCTGATATGCCAGGAATCCCACACAGGCTGGCTGAACACAACCTAAACATCCTGAAGGGATATAAACCGGTCAAGCAAACACTATGGCGCTTCTCCGAACCAAAACGATAAGCTATGGGAGAGGAGCTAGCCAAGTTACTCGAAGCCAGATTTGTTAGAGAAATAAAACACCCGGACTGGCTAGCAAACCTGGTGATGGTACCAAAGAAGGATAAATCCTGGCGCCTATGTGTCGATTTCAAAGACCTCAACAAGGCTTGCGCTAAGGATCCCCTTGCCCTCCCCCACATTGATAGATCATCAATGCCACTGTAGGGCACGACTGACTGTGTTTCCTAGACGCATACTCCGGATACCATCAAATCAAGATGAAGGAGTTTGATCAGGCTGCAACGACATTTATTACCCCGGACTGGCCTTTCTGTTTCAACACTATGCCTTTCGGGCTCAAAAACGCGCGTGCTACCTATCAACGCATGATTCAAACATGCCTGGAGAAACAAATTGGCAAGACAGTTGAAGCATACGTGGATGACGTAGTCATCAAAACTAGGCATGTCGAATCCTTGATAGACGATCCACGTCTCACATTCGACAACCTCTGAACATATGACATCAAACTCAATCCGGAAAAGTGTGTTTTCAGCATTCCCGCTGGAAAACTTCTGGGCCTATCGTTTCCAACAGAGGAATTGAGGCAAACCCTGCTAAAATACAAGCTCTATCATAGTTGGCTACCCCAACATACCTTAAACAGGTCTGAGGGAGTCCTGGACTAGGGGGTGTCCGGATAGCCGAACTATCATCATCGGCCGGACTCCAAGACTATGAAGATACAAGATTGAAGACTTTGTCCTGTGTCCGGATGGGACTTTCCTTGGCGTGGAAGCAAGCTTGGCGATACGGATATGTAGATCTCCTACCATTGTAACCGACTCTGTGTAACCCTAGCCCTCTCCGGTGTCTATATAAACCGGAGGGTTTTAGTCCATAGGACAGAACAACAATCATACCATAGGCTAGCTTCTAGGGTTTAGCCTCCTTGATCTCGTGGTAGATCCACTCTTGTACTACCCATATCACCAATATCAATCAAGCAGGAGTAGGGTTTTACCTCCATCGAGAGGGCCCGAACCATGGTAAAAACATCGTGTCCCTTGTCTCCTATTACCATCCGCCTAGACGCACAGTTCGGGACCCCCTACCCGAGATCCACCGGTTTTGACACGGACATTGGTGCTTTCATTGAGAGTTCCTCTGTGCCGCCACAATCGAAGGATGCCTCTTCCGCCTTTAAACGGTATCATTGCCAAAGGAGCTTTGGCACCGCCAAACTATCCGCTAGGTGGTTTTCTTATGACCACTGTTCGCCATCGCTTCGACGATGACCTCTCGGGTCATCAAAAGCGATCTTCACGCTAACTCGAATTCACCGAGCAGCCGATCTCGATGGATCGCATCGCCGCCACCGGAGTCGCCATGCATCACGATCGATTGGGCTTAAAACCGATCCGAGAGAGATTAACTCTCCTCAGTTACCCACCACGTTGCGTAGAGGAACAACGCGCGGCTCTTCTTCTATATTAAAGACCAGTTATGTCCGGACTCCTAATCCCTCCATGCCGATTCTCATGGAGGGACGGACGTCAATCAAGCATCGAACCTAAAGTCGTGCAGCGGACCAGATTCGATCGACAACATCCAAAGAATCCAAGCTTCCAAATTGAAACTTTTCGCCCTTGAGCCTCAAGTTGGGCAGGGTTCCGACTTAATTCCACCCACCCACCCAAACATAAGTGATCTATCTCAAATCCGGCAAGAGCCCACGGAAACAAAGACATCATTATCGGGCGATTCTCCCGGTTATGGACAGGATAAAGGATCGCCGTGAGGAAAGCGCAATCTCAATTTTCACAACAATTGCACGGACAGGAATCACGAACGCCATAAGTCGCCGCGAATTACACGCCACGACTGGCGCCCATAGTACGAAAGTATTGTGCGATGGAGAGTACCGAAAACCGAAACTAAGTTTTGGGACAATCCGCCGAACACAACCCTAGTCCGAAACAAAAGGGTGCATCATGCTCGTGCACCCGACAAAAACCAAAAGCAAAACCCCATAAAGGGCACGGAACCGATTGAGGGATGGCTCAGCGGACCCTGTAAAATCCACAAGACAAAGGGCGCCACTCCAACACATAGCCTTCGAGCATGTTGGATACTACGGCAGGTGGCCAAAAGTGGCGAAGAGCTTCTAGCCCCGGACAACCAACCCAAGAGTACCAGTACGGTATTAACAGTCTTCGAGACTTTCGCATAAAACAACATGCGGAAACGAACACTCCGCAGCCTTACCGAAGTCTACCAAGTAGCAACAATAAATCCATGGAGTTACACGGCTATCACCTTCAATGCCAGCGACGAACCTAAATTCCGAACAGCCCGAGCACCAGCCGCACTGGTCCTCAGTCCAATAGTGGACGGCTTTCGTCTTACCAAGGTACTCATGGATGGCGGCAGCGGATTAAACCTCATCTACGAGCAAACCCTCCAAAAAATGGAAATAGACTAGAGCCGCATTGAGAGAAGCAGCACAACCTTTAGAGGAATAATCCCTAGTCGGGAAGCACACTGCATAGGAAAAATCACACTAGATGTGGTGTTCGCTCGGCCGGACAATTACAGGTCCGAGGAGGTCACGCCCAAGTGGCCCCTGCTCAGCAGCGGATATCACGCCTTATTAGGGCGAGAGGCATTCACAATTTTCCAAGCTATACCCCATTACGGGTACATGAAGCTTAAAATGCCTGGGCCCAATGGAATCATCACTCTTGTCAGTGATCCGGACATAGCACTCCGCGCTGAAAATTAGCACTCCGCGCTGAAAATAAGACAGCCGCACTAGCCCTAGAGGCACTATCCGAAGCCCTAGCGGCAGAGGAACTCACTGCGCTGCGCTCCATGGTGAATAGGGACGATGTAATACTCGATAAGAGATCTAAGTCCACCTCTTTTAAACCAGCAGACGAAATAGTCAAATTCCAGGTCCATCCCACGGACCCCACAAAGACGACCTCCATTGGGGCACAATTAAACCCTGATGTAGACGCCGCACTACGAGAATTCCTTCGGGAAAATTGGGACATTTTTGCCTAGCACCCTTCAGATATGCCAGGAATCCCACGCAGGCTGGCAGAACACAGCCTAAACATCCTAAAAGGATTCAAGCCAGTCAAACAGGCTCTTCGGTGATTTTCCAAACCCAAAAGACAGGCAATGGGAGAGGAGCTAGCCAAACTATTAGAAGCCGGATTCATCAGAGATATAAAACATCCGGACTGCTAGCAAACCTGTAATGGTACCAAAAAGGACAAATCCTCGCGCCTTTGTGTCGATTTTAAAGACCTTAACAAGGCCTGTCCAAAGGATCCTTTCCCCATTCCCCTCATCGACCAAATCATCGATGCTACCGCAGGGCACGATTCATTGTGCTTCCTCGACGATACCCGGATACCATCAAATCAAGATGGCGGAAATGACCAGGCCGCAACGGCATTCATTACTCCATACGGACCATTCTCGCTTCAACACAATGCCCTTCGACTCAAAAATGCCGCGCAACATATCAGCGTATGATTCGTATATGTGTGGCTACCCAGATCGGCAAAACAGTGGAGGCATACGTAGACGATGTGGTCGTTAAGACCAAACACGTCGAAACTCTAGTAGACGATTTGAGGCTCACATTCGACAACCTCCGAGCATATGACATTAAGCTCAACCCGAAAAAAGCGCTGACGCATCAGCCGGAAAGCTCTTGGGCTTCATTGTATCCAGAGAGGAATTGAAGCAAACCCAGCCAAGATCCGAGCTCACACAATTGGATATCCCAAAAGACCTCAAACAAATACAAAAACTGACTGGATGCGTGGCGGCTCTAAGCCGCTTCATCTCCTGCTTGGGAGAAAAGGCATTGCCCCTCTATCGCCTCCTCCGGCGCACCGAACACTTCGAATGGACGGATGCTGCCACGGCCGGACTCGAAGAAATAAAGGCCATATTGGCAACAACGGTCCTGGCTGCGCCCAACCTGGGCGAACCGATGTTATTATATATCGCGGCAACACATCAAGTTGTCGGCAGCGGTACTGCGTCGTTGAACGAGAAACGTAAGGACACAAATTCTCTTCAAAACCAGTGTACTACGATCCACCGCCTTAACTCCATGCAAGTCCCAGATCCACATTATCAAAAGATAGCGACGCGGTGTTCATGGCATCCCGAAGTCGCGACACTAGTTTCAAGAGTGTTCGATAACAAGGCCTCAAGTACCTCTCAACGACATTATAAACAACCGCGACGCGATGGGCAAGATTGCAAAATGGGCCATTGAGCTCTTACCATTCGACATAACCTACAAACCACGGCGAACTATAAAGTCGCAAGTTTTGGCTGACTTCATCGCCGAATGGACCGAAGCCGAACTCCCTAAAGAGTATGGTGCATACTCCAATTGGATCATGCATTTCGACGGCAACAAAATGTTGGCCGGCTTGTGGGCTGGCTTCGTATTGACGTCCCCAACCGGAGACACAGTCCAATACGCACTTCAGATAATGTACACGGACTCCAACAATGCAGCCGAATATGAGGCCCTTCTACATGGTCTCCGGATGGCAACCTCAATGGGTATTCAACGCCTAGAGGTGCGCGGGGATTCAAACCTTGCAATATCCCAAGTAAATGGAGACTTTGACGCCAAGGATCCGAAAATGGCAGCCTATCGTAATGCCGTCTTAAAAATGTCAGCTCGGTTCGAAGGACTCGAATTCCACCATGTAGCCCGGGATAATAACCAGGCAGCCGACATGTTGGCACGCATCGGCGCAAAACGCGACGCCATCCCTCCAAACATCTTCCTGGAGCGGCTCTTTAGGCCATCCGTATCATGGGAAGAGGAGTCCGGAAATAACAACCCGGAACCAACCGCACCACCCAACACGGAACATTCTGACACAATCGGTGGCTCAGCCAATGAAATAACACCTTCAGCCCACGAAATAATGGCAGTAATCGCCTGCGGATTTGAACCATTCCTAGCCTACTTAATTAGGCTGGAACTTCCCGAAGACCAAAATGAGGCCCGCTGCATAGTTCGGCGATCTAAAGCCTACAAGGTCCATGAGGGAGAACTTTATAGGAAAAGCACAACCGGAGTCCTTCAAAGGTGCATCTCCGAAGAGGAAGGGCGAAATCTCCCGGATGAAATTCACGCCGGACTCGGCGGCACCACGCCGCAGCCCGGCCCTTGTGGGCAAGGCCTTCAGATAGGATTTTATTATTGATCGCCGGGCAGATGCTCGTGACTTAGTCCAACGATGCGTCGGTTGCCGCCTCTTTGCTAATCAAAGCCACATGCCACCCACCGCCCTCAAAACTATACCCATCACCGGCCGTTCATGGTCCGGGGCTTGACATGGTTGGACCCCTTAAAGGGGGAACCCACAAGCAAAATACCTATTGGTCATGGTGGATAAATTCACCAAATGGATAGAGGCTGCCGGTTAAACGGCGAATCCGACCTGTGATAGACTTCATATCCGGGTAGTACACCGCTATGGCGCCCCCACAACATCATCACTGATAACGGCATGAACTTCACGGCCGACGAGGTTAAACTCTGGTGCAAAAACATGGGCATCAAGCTCGACTACGCTTCAATCTATCACCCTCAAACTAACGGTCAAGTCGAACGAGCAAATGGTCTAATCATGAGCGGCATTAAACCCAGGTTAGTGCGGTCCGTCACAGAATCTAACACGCACTGGGTGGAGGAGCTCGACCAGACTGGGGCTGCGGACCACGCCAAATCGCATTACCGGATTCACGCCATTCTTTATGGTATACGGCGCAGAGGCAGTTTGCCTGCGATATAATTCATGACTCACCTCGAAAAGCGCATGTACGAAGAAAGAGAAGCCGAGTTGGATCGGCAGGACAGTTTGGACGCATTGGAGGAGGAGCGACGATGGCAAAGGCTCGCTCCGCATTCTATCGCCAGCAGGCTCAAGATATCAAAGTAGAGAAGTACGGGCCAAAACTTACAATGTTGGCGAACTAGTTCTACGCCTCACGGAGAAGAAAAAAGGACAAACTAAAGCCCAAGTGGGAAGGTCCTTCATCATCGATCAAGTCCCGACCCGGCGGAGCATACCGCCTATGAAACGATCAAACAATCGACTCGAGCCGAACCCATGGAACACAGCCCGCCTCAAGAAGATATCGCTTAGCGCCGGACTCAGAGTTCGCCTCCTTCCTCCGCCCACATTTTAAACGCTTGCTGTGTTTTTGTTTTTTCTCTTCCTTCCCCTTCTTTTCCTAAAGCCTTTGTGGGCTGACCTGCATTGTTCGCAGACACACTTGACGTGCTGCTCGCACTCATTATACTGGGGCTTTAATGTAAGCTTATTTATACGGGCTTCATGCCCAACACATGCGTCACACTTCCGCATGTACCTTTTACTCACTATTATATGCATCGATATGACTAAAGTTTTGGCCAAGCTGGGTTGCCTGGTGAGGGAGTCCTGGACTAGGGGGTGTCCGGACAGCCGGACTATCATCGTCCGCCGGACTCCAAGACTACGAAGATACAAGATTGAAGACTCCGTCCCGTGTCCGGATGGGACTTTCCTCGGCGTGGAAGGCAAGCTTGGCGATACGGATATGTAGATCTCCTACCATTGTAACCGACTACGTGTAACCCTAGCCCTCTCCGAAATGTCTATATAAACCGGAGGGTTTTAGTCCGTAGGACACAACAACCATTACGATAGTCATACCATAGGCTAGCTTCTAGGTTTAGCCTCCTTGATCTCGTGGTAGATCCACTCTTGTACTACCCATATCATCAATATCAATCAAGCAGAGTAGGGTTTTACCTCCATCGAGAGGGCCCGAACTCGGGGTAAAACATCGTGTCCCTTGTCTCCTGTTACCATCCGCCTAGACGCATGCAGTTCGGGACCCCTACTCGAGATCCGCCGGTTTTGAAACCGACATTGGTGCTTTCATTGAGAGTTCCTCTCGTGGCCACCGATAGGAAGGATGCCTCCTCCCGCTCATAAGGACGGTATTTTCGCCAAATGAGCTTTGGCCGCCGCCAAACTGTCCGGGCTAGGTGGTTTTTATGATCGCTCCGTCTGCCACCGCTTCGATACATGACCTCTCAAGTCGCCAAAAGCAATCTTCACGCTACCAGACTACGAGCAGTTGATCCAATAGAGCTCTCGTCCAGAACGAAGTTTGATCGTGACGCCGCTCGGGAGTCGCTATAGACTACAATCAGATTGGGCTTAAACCAATCTGAGAGAGATTAACTCTCCCAGTTACCCACCACGCGCAGGGTAGAGGAACAATGCGGCGACTCTTCTCTTGTATTGAAAACTAGTCATGCCCGGGCTGCTGAACCCTCCATGCCGGATTCCCGTGGAGGGACAGACTTCGATCAATCACTGAACCTAAAGTCAGGCATTAGACCAAACTCGTTGGACAACGTCCCACTTGCCAACCTTCCAAATTCGGAAACTTCTCGGCCCTTGATCCTTGAGATGGGTAGGGTTCCGGACTCAATTCCACCCACCCGCCCAGACATATGCTGTCGGTGTACTAAAGTAGGGGTACCTTAGTACCCCGAACTTGTGCACGGGCAGTCGCAGCACCCCGCGGCAAGGCTTGCCGGGCGCCCGCCAAGACCCTCCATCATACCTACTACGCCATTCAAGAACAAAGTATCAATCGAGAAAATAAAGGCCCCCAAGAGGAGCTTGCCGAGAAGGTCAACTAAGCGTTTCGAAGACTTGCCGCGACGCTCACAAGGCTCCCAAGTAAGAACCGATAGGCGGCAAGCTTGCAGCACAGCAGAAGAGAAGGGTCATGGGTAAGGCACTTGCTGCAAGGCTGCCACTCAAAGTCCAAATACCAAATGACGCGTCACCCTGTGGCCGCCTGTGGGCACGGCGCAGGCATTGCGCAGCCATGCAGGCAAGGTGGCAAGTGAAGTCGACAGAGACGCCATCGTGGCAACCGTGGCTCACCTAATAATCGCTTTTGCACTATTAGCACCGGACGGGCATTAAATGCCCTTGTCCCCGCCGGCCGAGTTAGGTAGGGAACACTGCTGGTCACCATGTACCAACCTCCGATTTTACCTTTTTCCCTCTTCTCGTAGACTATAAAAGGAGGCCCATAAAGACGAGAAGGGTTTCGGGTCCATTCGACACCCACAACACCACCATACGCCGCGCCTCGAAAGCAAGATCAAATATAGCACAAAAGCAGCAAGAGGGTTTTATCTCCCGGAGAGCCCCGGCCGGGTAAAATCGCCTGTCTCTCCCGGCTACGACCGCCTCGACTCACAGACGCGACGCCTCGCCTCTTGCCGGATTAGCAGGGCCCCTGTGTTCATCGGTGCTCGTGGTCAAGCATGTAGAGCCGCCTGACATCTTTGGCACACCGTAGGGTTTGTCGAGGTCGTGGAGATCCGATCCAGCCTCCGCTTACATCAACATCTTTATCAACATGCCACCAAAGAAGAAGCTCGGAGGTGGCGGCCTGGCTTACATCGATTCCGCCACCACCGCCGGAGCCAACGGGCGTGGAGTGGACGCCAAGGAGGAGCTGGCGCCGACGACGGGACTCCACGCCGTCACTAAGTCCAAAACAAGGCCCCGCAAGCGCCGGGCGGCCGCAGGCAGACACCGCACCTTCCCAGGAGGTGCAGGTCGACAACGCCCCGTTGCTCCTAGCATCGGGCTCGCGCAGGAACAAGGCTGTTGGTGGGTCGCGACGCCGAGGTCAAGATGCACACCCGCGATGTCCGGCGCGAACGAGGTACGACGCTCGGACGGGTGTTGCACCTCCCAATCCGGTTGGGAGTCCGAGCACATCCCATTCTCGCCGCCATGCTGCCACCGCCACTTAAGATAAATAGAGAAGCATCGCCCGGCCCATTTAAGCTCGACTACCTCCGCGCCGCATAAGATCGACGATCGAGGATGACCATATATTAGCCTCATCGCTTCGCTTAACGGCGATAAGCCCCGCAGCCGAGGCATCGAAGCTCGGTAGCGCCAGCGCGAGCCGACGCCGATAAGATCATTGGGGTGCTACCTCCAGCACCTCCAGCCCAAGGCTAAGATCGCCAGCTCGCGGACCAACCCCGACGCTGAATCCACCGGTGATTGCCGACCTCGCATGAACCGCCGCGATTAACGCCACGCTCTCCGAGAACGGGTAACATGAAGACGCCTGCGACGTGACGAAGCGCCGGAGAGAAGCGCGACAAGTTAATCTCGACCAGGCTAGCGCCCACTGCCGACGCACGACGCACTACGGAGAACCAGCGAATTTGTCAGATGCGGGCAGGTCCGCTCTGCTCACCCGTGAGCTGCGGGCAATTCCAAAGGCCCAAAACCAACAACTTCAAACCAGATGTGCCCGAGAAGTACGATGGCAGGATACATCCGCCGGAGTTCTCAAAGATTCACACCATCGCGTGCAGCTGCCGAGGGCGCGACGAGAAGATCCTCGCCAACTACTTCGCCGGTGCTCAAACCCAACGCCGATCTTTGGCTCATGCACTTGCCGGACGGCTCCATCTCTTCATGGGCGAACCTATGTCACCGCTTTGTCGGCGCTTTCACGCTGGCCACAAGCCCCATGGCTGTGAGAGCGATCCAGATTCCGCCCGTATGAGAGGAGAGCCCTCGCTAGTACATACAGAGATTCAGCCAGTGTGCAGCGCAACATCCCGACGCCCACCCCGCCGCGTTATCGCCGCTTATCGAACGCGCGCGAACCGCAGGATGAGGGAGGAGATGGCGATGTGCAGATCGAGATGTCACGAAGCTCTATGCTCGCCGGCTAAATGTGCACGGGCCGAGGAGGGGAGGAAAATTCCCAGAGATTGGTGGAGCAGGTATGGGTCTCGACAAGGAGGATGCCGCCTAAGAAGGAAGAACCGGGCGCGGAACTACAGTGAAGAGAAAGGCTAAGGATGTGCTAGCTGCCGAAAGCATTCCGAACGGAGGCGGTTCGACAAGGCCAAAGCCGATGACTCCGGCGTAGGCTGTGGTAGCCGCCACAAGATGATGGCTCCGCAAGCGATATTGCAAGATTCACCGCACTAAGGGCCATGATCTCCAAACCTGCAAGAAAGTCGAGCAGATGGCGGAGCTACGTAAAGCTGAGTACGAGCGCCGCGACAAGGAGAGAGCCTGGAGGTGGCGGAGGATCCGCAAGAAGCTTCCCCGCCCGGGAGGGCACTCACGAAGGTCAAGCCGCTGCAAGGAAACAGGCCTCTCGTGGGTCATGATAAGAGCGAAGATGAAGATGAGGATGATGAGATGGAGGAAGATGAGACTGATGACCAAGAGTTTCGTGAAGGCAACAGAGGTGTTTGTGCATCGACGGTGGCGCCTTCGACACGCCGACGCCAACCTGCAAAGCAAAGGTGCGAGGTAAATGCAGCGGAGCCGTCTGGCCGAGGCGCCGCGAAGCTTCAAGTGGTCCGCACGCCCATCGCTCGACGCCGAGGACCACCTCGATCGTGATCAAGGGCCGGTGCTTGCTAATGTTGGTCTCACTCAACAATCCGCAACCTCAAGGTCACGAAGATGTTGGTTGACGGCGAGGCTGGCCTGAACCTGATTTCTCCGCAGGCTCAAGAAGCTCTAGATCCCCGGCGAGCTCAAGAAACTGGTACCTTTCATGGGATAAACCGAGAAGGAGCAAGCCCAAGGGAAGATTTACCGCCGGTAACGCTTGGCAGCCGAGCTGAACTTCGTGACGTAAAGGGACACATTCGATGTTGTTGATATCCCATTACCCTACAATGGGATACTCGCCGACCAGCGCTGCCAAGTCTCATGGCAGCCTCTCACTATGCATATAATGTGCTCAAGATGCCTGGTCCGTTAAGTGTCATCTCCGCCCATGCATAAGAAGGATGCACTTATCTGCGACCGACAAGATCTACCGAAGCAAGCAGCCGCGCAGAGAGCAAGCCACTCGCTGAAGCTCCCCGGGGAAGAAGAAAGCCAAGTCCGCAAGAGTAGCTCGATGCCCACTCCGCAAGCGCATCTCCCGAGTATCAAGGCCGCCGCCGAGGACGCACTCCATCGAGCTCCACCGCAAGCACAAGAAGGCAAAGGCAGATCTACCAAAGACTAAGCCCGCAAGAACAGCCTGTGCTCGCCGCAAGCACGCTTCCGGAGTGCTATGCAGCTGCCGAGGACGCTGCATCGAAGCTCCACCAGCCAAGAGGGCAAAGAAAGCAGCCAGTTTCAAACTTTTGAATTGTATTCCCTGAAAATCTGCGACTTTGTATGAAGAACTCAGTGGCAGAGGGTCGAATCGCGGCTGTTGCACCTTTGATCCGCTTTTCGAGTCCGGCCAACGATGAAAGGCACTGCAACTAGCCCGACGAAGTTCTTCTTGTCGGGGCAACACCGCCAGCTGGCTGCTGATGTTCCACACTCAAGAAGTGTGTTTATGCCATGGTTCCTCAAAGCGTGAGGGTGAAGACGCATAAGGGAGGAAATCAAGGAGAGGCGGCCTCGCCGATCACGAAGACGAAAAGCTAAGTCGCCAAGCTTGAATAAAGAGCACTTTTCAGTTTTAAGCTTTTATGTTATATTCCTTGAACGCTCGCGGTTTCGTATGGGGAACCCGTGCGCTGAGGAACCGACTTCGAGGTTGTTGCGCCTTACTTTGTTTCGAGTCCGCTAACAATGAAGTGCTCCGCAGAATCGCCCGACAAGGTTTTGCCGATACAACACCGCCAATGGGTTGCTGATGTTCTGTGACTCCAGCAAGTGTGTTAGCGCCGCAAGTTCCCTGAAGTAGGGTAAGAACATACAAGGACGATGAAGTAGAGGACGAATATAGCAAGCCTTGCTATGGACGCCCTTCAGATGAAAATCCTAGCGCAGAGGAGCTAACTCCATGCTGAATTGCACCCTTGATTTGCCCTCGAGTCCGCCGACAATGAAAGTGCTGCAACTAGCTCCGACGAGATTTCTTGTCGAGGCAACACCGCCAGCAGGCTGCTGATGTTCCGCACTTGCAAGCGTGGTATGCACCGCAAGTCCCCTAAAAGCGAGTACAAGCATACTTAAGGGCGGCATGGCATTGCGTCATTTAACCATCGTACCACTAAAGAGTAACTTACATTACGGCGCTTGTCTCAGATATTTTTCATGACCATAATAACAGCGCCAAGGAAAACTGAAGGGCGCACTGGCTAGGGCCCCTGCAAACCGGTTTCATTGGGCCAAGCACTGGTTCTTCGCTGGTGCTCAGATCTGGAGGCGCAGCGAAGCGCAAGGGCAAGGAAAGGCGACCGCACTTGTAGGTCTCGGCGGAGCCAGAGTTGCGGCTGTAAACACTAAGATTCATCTCGCGGACCAGAGTCAGCTGTGGGGCTGCGTATCGATAAGTTTTCATCCTCGCCATGCATCCTTTATGGACGGGGAATGTGAAGCTGCGCTCGAACGAACGCACTTTTGTACGAAAAACCTGCGGCGCTGAGGAGCCGAGTCGTGGGCTAAGTTGGCGCCTTTGATTTGTTTCCGAGTCCGCCAACAATACAAGCGCCATACAACCGCCCGACAAGGTTTTTGCCGGAACAACAAGCAGCGCCAGAAGGTCGCTGATGTTCCAGACTCAGCAAGTGTGTTAGCGCCGCAAGTTCCCTAGAAGCGTAGGGTAGAAACGCATAAGGCACAAAATCAAGTAAAGGACATAATCCGGCAAGCATTCCTCCATTCATTAAAAACATCCTAGTTTAGTACAAGTCCATAGAGTATGAAAAACATGAGAGAGAGGATTACAAGTTTTAAATACAGCGCGCCCCAAGGCTTATAAATTAAAAGATAAGATGCCTGTAATCCCTCTCCTGCTTTCTCTTCAGAGGTAGATCAAGGAGGCCCCTGCAAGAGAAGCTTGCCGGGAGGGCAAAAGGGCGCTTAGGGTGAGCTACGGTGCCGAAGATACCAAGAGAACTTCCCGGGCCGCCAGAGCTTACGGAGACGGAGGCACCGGAGGTAGAGCTCAAGACGGGCGGCAGGACGCCGACGCTGCCGAGGGCGCCGCCTCAGACCACACTCGACGGCCTTTGCCGCCACCCTCTTCCTCTTCCGCAGCCTCTCTCCACGCCACCCCCCAAGCAGACGGGCCCCGGAGTTGTGGCGTCATGACCCGGATGATGGGGTCGCTGTGGCGCGCGAGGCGATGACCGACGACTAGTCGACTTGCCGCCACTGCTGCCGCCGCCGCCGCCGCCTCCTCGCCACTCGCCGAGGGGGAGTTCGCCATCGGAGGAGCTGTCCACGCAGCATCTCGCCTCGGTGCCGAGTCCCTCGAAGACCTTGACGGCCAGAAGGTCGCCTCCATTAACTTAAAATTGAGGGTAAACCCCCGCCGCTGCTGTGGATGCGGGCGAACGCCCTCCACCTCGATCGAAGAACATCTCGCCGGGCTAGGGATACGACACTAACCCGAAGTGCCGCTAATCCCGCAGCCCCTCGCGCGCAACTCCAAAGATCTCGGCGGATCCGTTCCATCGCGCCGCTGAACGGGCCGGAAGCCGGAGGCGGCGACGAGGGCCCGGGCAGCTGACGAAGAACTCCTGTGGGTCATCCCGTGTGGACCGCCGAGGAGAGGAGTTGCTGGCGGAGACGGAGGTGGCGACCACCCCGACTCTCCTCGAGTACTTCGACCACGCCTCGACCTCGCCCACGCTCGCCTCCCTCTGCTGGGCCCGCCGCCACAGCACGGATAGGGGAGGCGGCTTCCCCGGTGGCCACTCTTGCCGCCACCGACGAAGGACCAGGGTTCCTCCTCCATGGCAGATGGGAGGAAGAATAGCGTAAGATGAAGAAAGAAGAAGAAAGGGAAGTGCGGATTTTGCACACCCTTCCGCCTTTTTAAAGGAGCGAGGGGGGGCTCGCCGCCTGGCCAACCAATCGAGCGCAGGAGGGCAGAGAGTAGGCCTCGCCTCCGCCTGGATTTGCCTCTGCTTCACCTTCGCCGCTTCACGACCCCATCGCAGATGGGAGCTGCTATGGGCGGGAGGCGGCCGAGGTGATGATGAAGTGACCTTACCCTGTTCAATATCTCCCACGCCCCACGACGCCGCAATCGACGCTGCGCCGCCAAGGGAGAGCGCCGTGGGCACGGGTCCGATTTGAGGGCCCAGCCGTGATCGCCCATGAGCTTTTGGGCCTGGCCCAACAACGCCGCACCGTAGGGCGGCCCAGGCCCGGCTCCTTGTCGGTAGAGCAAAGTAGGGGTACCTTAGCACCAATCTTGTGCACGCAACAAGAAGACCTCACGCAAGGCTTGCCCGGGCGCCCGCCAAGACCCTCCATCATACCTACTACTGCCATTCAAGAACAAAGTATCAACCGAGAAACGAAAGGCCCCGCAAGAGGAGCTTGTCCGAAGGTCAACCAACATGCTTCAGAAGATACCATCATGACGCTCGCTGTCTTTAAGAGGTGCCCGGCGGTCGGCAAGCTTGCCGCACAGCAATAGAAGGGTCACGGTAAGGCATCTTGCCACGGCAAGGTTGCCATCAAAGTCCAACAAGACCAGCGACGCAGTTACCCTCAGGTCAGCCCCAGGCACGGGCGAGGCGCAGGCCATGCAGGCAAGGTGGCAAGTGAAGTCGACAGAGACGCCCATCATGGCAACCGTGGCTCACCTAACGGCCGCTTTTGCACTATTAGCGACCGACGGCATTAAATGCCTTTTGTCCCCGCCGAGTTAGGTAGGAACACCGCGGTCATCAAGCAATTAACCTGCGATTTTACCTTTCTCCTCTTCTTCGCCGCCACCGTGGATGCCCCTTCAGACATCTATAAGGGAGGCCCATGCGACGAGAAGGGTTTCGTCCATCTGACACCCACAACACCACCACACGCCAAGGCCTCGAGCAAGATCAAATACAAGCACAAAAGCAGCAAAGGGTTTTGACCCTGAGAGCCCCGGCCGGGTAAAATCGCCTTCCTGCTACTCGCCTCGATCTGTTTCACAGGACGCCCCGCCTCCTTGTTGACTAGAAGGGCCCCTGTGTTCCCATAGGTGGTCATGGCCGCACAGTAGCCGCCTCATATATGCGATCTATCTCTAATCCGCAAGAGCCCGCTGAAACAAGACATCATTATCGGCCGATTCCTGTTATGGATGTGATAAAGGATCGCCGAGAGGAAAACGCATCTCAATCTTTTGCAATAATTGCACGGATTTAGGACTTGAACGCCTATAAGCCGCCGTGAAATTACACGCCACGACGAACGCACCATAGTACGAAGCATCGGCGATCGAGAGCATTCCGAAAACCGAAATTAAGTTTTGGGACAATACGGCCCAATACAACCCTAGTCCGCAACAAAAGGGTGCATTACACTCGTGCACCGGGTACAAAAACCAAAAGCAAAACCCCATAAAGGGCACGGAACAGCATCGAGGGTGGCTTAGCGGACCCCGTAAAATTCATCGCATGTAGGGCGCCACCCCAACACATAGCCTTCGAAAGCATGTTGATATTACGGCAGGTGGCCAAAAGTGGCGAGGAGCTTTAGCCCCGAAAACCACTCCAACAATACCGAATGGTATCAATAGTCTTCGAGACCTTCAGATCAAATAATATGCGGAAACGAATAATCCGCAGCCTCGCCAAGTCTACCAAGTAGCAACAACAAATCCATGGAGCGACACGCCATCACCTTCAACGCCAACAACGAACCTAAATTAACAGCCCGAGCACCACCGTGACCTGGTACTTAGTCCAATAGTGGACGGCTTTCAACTTACAAAGGTCCTCGCGGATGGCGGCAGAGATTAAACCTCATCTACGAAGAAACTCTTCAAAAATGGAAATAGACCGAGCTGCATCTAGCTGTGAAGCGGCACGCTACCAGAAAAAATCACACTGATGTGGTGTTCGCCTCACCGGACAATTACAGATCCGGCAGTCACGCCCAAGTGGCCCTGCTCAACATGCGGATATCACGCTATATTAGGACGAGAGGCATTCACAATTTTTCAAGCCATACCCCATTACGGGTACATGAAGCTCAAAATGCCCGGCCCGCGGAATAATCACTCAAGTAGTGATCCGACATAGCACTCACAAAAACAAGACAGCCGATTAGCCCCGAGGCACTATCCAAGCCCTAGCGCGTAAGAACTCACCGCCGCTATGCTTCACGGTGAATAGAGACGATGTGATACTCGATAAGAGATCCAAGTCCACCTCCTTTAAACCAGTAGACGAAATAGTATTCAGGTCCACCCAACGGAACCGACAAAGAAGGATTCCATCGGGGCACAGTTGAACCCTGATGTAGACGCCGCACTGCGAGAATTCCTTCGGGAAAATTGGGACATCTTCACCTGGCACCCTTCGGATATGCCCAAAATCCCACGCAGATTGGCGTAACACAACCTAAATATCCTAAAGGATTCAAGCCACCAAACAGTGCTCTTCGACGATTTTCCTCCAACACAAAAGACAGTAATGGGAGAAGAGCTAGCCAAAATTGGAAGCCGGATTCATCGAGATATCAAACATCCGGATTGGCTACCAAACATGGTAATGGTACCAAAGAAGGACAACCTGGCGCCTATGTGTCGATTTTAAAGACCTCAATAAGGCCTGCCTAAAGGATCCTTCCTCCCCCCAGATCGACTCAGATAATCGACGCTACCGCAGACACGATTCATTGTGCTTCCTCGATGCATACTCCGCTACCATCAAATCAAGATGGCGGAAGGCACTGCCGCAACGGCATTCATCACTCCATATGGACCATTCGCTTCAATACGATGCCTTCGACTTAAAAACGCCGACAACATATCAGCAGCATGATTCAAACATGTCCGCCACCCAGATCGGCAAAACAATAGAGCATACGTAGACGATGTAGTCGTGAAAACCAAACACGTCGAAACTCTAGTAGATGACTTGAGGCTCACATTCGACAACCTTAGAGCATATGACATCAAGCGTAATCCGAAAAATGCGCTGCAGCATCACCGAGGAAAGCTCCCCGGCTTCATTGTATCCGTAGAGAGAATTGAAGCAAACCCAGCCAAGATCCGAGCTCTGGCACAGCTAGATGTTCCAAAAGACCTCAAACAAATACAAAAATTGATCGATGCGTGGCGTTTTAAGCCGCTTTATCTCCCTGCCTAGGAGAAAAGGCATTGCCTCTATCGCCTCCTTAGGCGCACTTCAACAC